>JAJJMB010006268.1:483822-719950 GCA_023531105.1 Papaver atlanticum
GTAGTTTACTTGTTGTATAAACGAATTTTGAAACATTAAAGAGAAAAGAAAAGCATTATCATGATTATTGTTTGGTTGATAATTCAAACACAAAATTTAAGACATAAATTAGAGGGTAGGGGTGGATTGGCGGAAAGAAAAAGAATCCAGGCCGCAGTATGCCAAAATTATCAACAAATGGAATGATTCGAAAAAGAAAAACAACAATCAGAATTTGGTCAACTGACATTTGTCGGAGTCAGAACGAGAGGTTTTTGAAATGAATTCTAATACAAAACCAAAAAATGGTATTTATGCAATAAGCCATTATTGTTGTTGTTAGGGCTACTTGCCTGACTTTCTAGCCCAACAAAAACATATAAAGGTACCAAATTTTGGAATCCATAGGACCAAATATTTCATTTAGCATTGACTAAACTCAAAGTGTTTATTATCTAGTAATTTAAGACGTTGCTTAACGGACGTTGTCTACCATCTTACGGGACGCTTTTGCACGACAATTTTTAAAGAAGTTTTACTTAAAAATTATCAATATTACAAAGTCATATAAAAATTAAAATAGCCAAACGTAATTTGAAGTTGAAGAAATATCCGACTATATTTTATGTAATAGTCGGCATAATGTTCCAGTCTATATTTTATGTCATGTTTTATTTTTCGTAAAAGGACATATCAAACCATATCACATTATTCAAGGGTCTAGTTTCGCTAGAAAACAATGAGACTTTACAGTTTTTATGTTCACAAACTGGTTTGCTCTTATGCGAACTTGGAACTTATAAATAATAACACTTGATGAAGTATTCTCTAATTAACTCGCGCACACGAACTGATATGGCCAATTTGGTTTTGAGATGTTATTAGGTACTTTTTAATTCTCTGGTACACGAACTGATTTGGTCAGTATGTGAACAGGTTGATTTTATGAGGTTTCTGGACACTTTTGTATCCTGAGTACACGCATTGATTCGGTAACTTTTAAGAGGTCCTGGACACTTTTTGTAACTTGAGTACAAGAACTGATTTGGAGAGTTCGAGAACTTATCAATACAAAAGGTTCATAAGCATATTCACGAATTGTTTTCTTGAGAACTATGTACCTGTACGTTTTGTGAGTCGGATTAATAATTGAATTAAGGTTTACTAGACAAAGCTCTTCAATAATCCCAACGACCAGGTGGAGAGACATGTAGAAGCGATGTTGGACGTCTTCATCAGAGTACACACATCCGTCTATAAATTAATCACACATCATCTGTTGGTGACCTTTCTCTCATTCTATGAATTTTCGTCCACTCGATCCAACTGACACATTTATATCTGTTGTTGTTGGAGAAAGATTAGTATAAATGTATGTGTTTCCTCGTTTTCCGAACTAGGATACAAAAAAATTGATTGAAGAACATGAGTAATGTGTTAGAGGAATTGGATGAATTTTTGTGAGAATATAAAATAAATAGTAATTGTGTGTGTTCATAATTAGATGTCAGGAAATTTATATAGGTTTAAGGAGGATATAGCCATTGTCGCTTGGGAACTTGATTCGCTCGGTTCAAAGTTAGACGGGAAATCATTTTTCTCACTTTTCAAAATTGAGTTTCCCAAAGTAGATTCCCCAAAATTGGAATAAGGGTATTGTTAGAGCATTGCTCGGAAGAACTCACAAATGTTTCCATCTCAAGCTTGTTGTCAAAAAAACTATATCTTGATTTCTAGTCTACATTTAGTCAGTCTAGGATTAGATAGAAGTGTGTAGTTGAGATTTGGATATCTCTGCATTCTACCGTTTGAAGGCGAAGATCAACATGAGCTTTGGAGAACTTCAACATCAAAAAATAAGTGAAGACTAAACCACATATATCTCTAGTTTTTACCTTTCTATCTTTGAGACACTATCACATGACTAAATTAGACAGTACATGCATACTAAAAATTTAGAGTTAAGTTTATCTTGATTATCTTCTCGAAATATGACTATATAAGCTTAAGAACATTTGTTCATACTTGATGAATTTGGTTTAGAACAATTTTTTGTTTATAACCTAATTATGATTTAAGATTTAATCATTAGAAAGTTGCCTGGAACCGTGATATGTGTCATTGATGTTATTCGAGAATGTTTCATACTGATTATTAGAGAGATATAGAACTACTGTTAATCTGGATACATGACAGTATGCATACCAGTTTACATACTGGGAGAACTGTTATAAGTCCAAAGCCGCAATACATGTACCTAGTACACGTACCGGCGTAGCTATAGTTCAGCGACCACTTTTTGGTACGCATACCCGGTATCCATGCCATAAAAAGTCTGTTGATCGTGAACCAGGAAAGGTACGCATACCTAGTATGCAAACCAGAAAAGATCTGTTGGTTTCAAAACATAATTAGGTACGCATACCATAAAAGATATGTGAGAACCTGAACTCGTTTTTGTCTTAAGGGTATCCATACCCGGTACATGTACTATGACAAAAAAATCCACGAACATGTACAATACACGTACTTACCCTGTCGAATATTTTCAGATGCCTCATAATTATTTCTTTGAGATAATCGGCATTTGAACAACTCTCTAAAAACACTATCTAGATATTTTTGATCATATGTGTCATTCAAGAAAAGTCTTAAAGTGTTATATGAAAATGGTTAAGCTTATCGTTCAATTGGCTAGTTTCGCCTAACCTACATGAACAGTTCATTGTACACGGTTCGATTACGGTTCATCCTAACCAGAGTGTATATTATACTGTGTTAATCTCAAAGTCGAGTTTTTTAACTAACAGTGATTATTGATTGCTTGGTTCCAAAGATATCTTAGCTTAAACCTAAAGTAACCTTGACCTTGAAAGTATATAAAAGGAGAACCTCAAACAATTGGGATCTTTGAATCCCTGACACTATTCTTGTGTGTCCTAGTTGTAAACTAGAGTCGTCTTCTCCTTAAAACCCTTCTAGGGTTTAGCGACTAAAAAGACTTTACCTGGGAATTCATGAACCGGCCCAACTATCTTTATCTTGATAGTTCGAGTATCCTGATCTTGTTTTGATTGTTGAGTTACTCACTCAAACAAGATATATAAAAATCACAAAGTATCTTTGTCTCAGACTTTGTGATTCCACAAGTTTCGACTTGTAAGGTGAATAATAATCTAGGCTGCTCTTCAGGAGTCATAAGACCGTATTTTGAGGTTTGCTAGACGTTGTATGTTGCAATCGATTTCGTACCTCACCTTGATCTTTGATCAAAATGGAAATCACATATAGGCTTATATGTGGGAGGCATATTGGTTTAAAGTCTTCAATTGAGTTGAAGCAACTCTTAGGCTGTAAAGGACGTCAGCTAAGGGAATCATTTGCGTAGAGTCCTGCTAGGATTCAAGAGGTGTAAGGAGCGCAACTGTAACTGAATTACTGTGACGGTTTAATTATATCTCAACTACATTCCAGTCCGAAGTTCTGATAGTAGGAAAGTGTCTGTAGCGGCTTAATACAGTTTGGTGTTCAAGTCTGGACTAGTTCCCGGGATTTTTCTGCATTTTGTGGTCTCATCGTTAACAAAATTTGTATGTGTTATTTTCTTTCCGCATTATATTGTTTATATTTATAATTGAAATATCATAGGTTGTACGTTAATCAATCAAGGTAGATATATTCATCTTTATTTATACGACTTGATTGATTCTTGGATATTGATCTTTGGAATCGTCCAAGTACTCTTACACATAATCAGGTTCACGGATTGGCTTCTGTAAACTTTCGGATTGTGAGAGAGAGAGATAAGATCTTCATATAATTCCTTGACTGAGATTCGTTAAGTTGAACTCTCGGAATTGTACTCGAGTTTAGTCCATACAGGTTGCCTAAGAAAAAGTTGGTGGTGTGTTTTGGTACCCCGCATTTTCAGGTACAACATGGATAGAATTTTCAGGTATAACATGGATTATACCTTGAAAAATGGATAGAATTTTCAGGTATAACATGGATTATACCTTGAAAAATGGATAGAGCGATTGAAAAGGATAAAGACTAACTAAAATGGCAAGCACGTGTATCATCCCTATGGTATGCCCATGCTATGGAAAAGAAAGGTGAAGTGGTAAGGGAGAAGGTGGCATGCACGTGCATCACCCCTATGATAAGCTCATGCCATAGCAAGGACCAAGGTGAAGAGGTAGAGAGAAAGCGACATTCGCATGCATCACCCCTATGGTATGCCCATGCCATAGCAAGAAACAATGTGAGAGGTAGAGAGAAGTTAGCATCCACATGCATCACCCCTGTGGTATGCCCATGCCAATGTCAAATAATAAAGAATAGATGAGCTACAATGGTGGATGGACATGCGCGTGCATCACCCTTATATGCCGCGCATTCCACGTTTGTTTCATGTAAAAATAGGTGGATTCGAGGATAACATCATGGCTGAGTCATTTATCGGTGTAGCAAAGGAACATTTGAATATGGCGGGACCACACAAGGTCAGCTAAAATCGTAGAACATAGAGCTTTCAAAACAGTATAATCATCAAGGAAATGTGTACGGATCGAGCTAGGGGATTGCAGAAGAAGTTACGAAAAGTACACGTATAGTACTTCTGGAAATCTAAGAATGCTACAAATAATATTCGGAAGAGACCGAAGAATTAAGGATTTTATGTGTAGTTTTAGTAGTGTATTACTTTCTAGATCAGAGTTATTATCTTTCCTCATTTGTATTACCTTGGATATACTCCCTTTACTATTTTTTTCACCAAACCTACATTATCATTTGCAGATGTTTACATAACTATGAAGGTATGTAAAGGTTCTCCATGGGCATCAAATATCAAAAGGGTAAGTCTCATAGACTTACTAAGTCTAAGTTGAATGAAAATGTCAGTATGAATCAAGGTCGACTCCAATTAAGTTGGTACTTGGTAATTATGCATCTGATGAGGATGAAGATGGAGAATTTTATGATGGTTTTGAGGATATGGACATTACGGCTACCATTTTTTCCAAGAGTAAACCGTATAAAATTAGTACTCAGAGAGGAAGATCGAGAGGAGTTTGTACTAGACGTAGATAGCTTCCGTTTTCTTTGTTTTAATTGATGCTTTTAATTTGGAGTTTTAGTTAGTGGCCTTTTGGAGTTATTTTTGAAGTTATTTCTTTTGATCTTTTTGTTTATGGGGGTGGGGGGTCTTTGAGCCCTCCTTGTAGTTACGTTTTTTGCTAAACTTTTGGACTTAGAAAATAAAAATAAAAAAATCACCGAACCTGCACGGTTACTAAAATAGTGTAACAAACCAGACTTGCTTAGAAAATAAGAAAGTAAGGACTAATTTTAATCAAGGTTTGGATATACCCCCTCGTTTGTATTATTCCGGAAAAACAACCGTTAAAATGGTCATACCCATATACCGTGGCCGTGAGGGTCCCCAAATCCCATGCGTGTATAACACTGAGGAATAGGAAATAGCGGCAGTTTTTTCGGATCGTTTTTCCGTCTTCACACATGTTATAACCGTTTTTCTAAAATTAGTTTGAATTTTTTTCTTCTAAATAGTATTTTAACGTGTGTTTTTTAGAACTGTTTTCCCGTTATCACCCATGTCGTAATCGTGTAAATAACTTTTTTACAATTTAATTTTTTTTTGAGTTTTTTTTCTCTGGATTGAAAGCTTAAAACTTAGAATTAAAATTTTACAATAATACAAGGAAATTACATGATTAAAAACTTCAAATTTAAAAAATATAAGATTATTAAACTAGTGTTCATCATTTAAAAGGTTATACGAACCAACTACGACCACCACCTTTTTTAGAACTAATCATGTATTTTTATTTTACCGGCGGTTCCTTTCCTTATCATAGTCATCGTCGTTAGGGTAATGAATGTTTTCGTTAGCATAAGTATCATCATAATAATCATTTTCATCATCATATTCACAATCTCATTCATTTTCATCATCATTGTTACCTACTTCATTATTTTTATCAATATTAGAATTATATCATTCATTCATATATTTGATATCATGGTCAGAACGATCGACAGTGTAACGAGAATCATATATGGGATTCGCATTTTCATAACCTTGTGTATCAACTCCAAATGAAAGATTACCAAATTCATAAACAAAGTCACTCACCAGTAACCTTTCTTATGGGATTTCAATTGCGGGATCATGGCAGTTATATGGTACAGGGACAAGCTCTGGATTATTAACGGTTTCCTCTGCCAGCATATTTAACCATTGTTCTTCTTGAGGCAAAACCGGTGTTTCGTTTTCCCTCGCTATCCAGTCAAGCATATTGTCATCCCCCAATAGACTATGAACGTCGTGAACATCAATGTTACGTCTCCTTGTTTTACCTTTAATTCTTTATTGCTCCAACTTCAAATTATATTGAACATACACCAGATCATTTATTCTCGATGAATGTAAATGACTACTTAGTTTGGTGTGAATTCTTTCAAACACACACCAATTCCTCTCTGATCCAGATATTGTATTTATGTGACATAATATCTTTACTGCAATCTACTGGAGGGATGGATACTCAGCACCATAAGATAACCACCAACTTATAGGAGCACCATGTTGAGTCGCAATACGTGTTGATGGTGATGAAAGTTGATCTTGCATCATTCGCATGCTTCCCGTCTAGAAGAAAAAAAGTACAATTATTGCTAGAAATTCAAATTACATAATTAAATATATTTGGAGATAGTGTTAGTAATTTTGTACCTCTATCATGAATTTTGCCTGTTCTTGCAGGCCACTAACTATTTTTGATATAACTTCAGTAAGATAAACTTGGGGCTCGGAAATTTCATTATTGATAAGATTGGTTGCTGGGTTGAAGATGTAATAAGGATTGAGAAAATACGCTGGAGTATGAGGAAGTGAACTCAACTGACTTTTTCATCGTGATTACACCTACAATAGAAGCATTTCGATTTGATCCCAAACCCATTTGTATAGTTTTCACACATATAACAAGTGCACGAAACAAATAATCCATGTGGGTTTGTCTGAGTCAAAAAACATACCATTTTCAATAAATGACCAACCATTATGCACGCACTTTACACGTGGTCCAAAACATCTCATTTGAAATAATATTATTCACATTTCTAGCTTGACGAGTTTTTCCCTCTACCGATTTCAGAATTTTTTTGTCCACAAACAGGATCTCGACAGCATTACGTTGACCAATGATACTTTTGATTGCAATAAAATTTGTTGCAATTCTTATTAAGCCCGGACGCCATAGATTGCGTCCTGCAGAATGTTGTATAAATCTAGAAAGAACCAAAGCATGATTGTAAATAAATTTTCTAATTTTTCTTGCTTCTATAATCACATCTTTAACAAAGGGGAATTTTTATGTATCTTCCAAATATCAAGTCCAACACGTGAGCAACACAAGGTACCTAGAAAAATGTGTCATATTTTGATGCCAATCTCTTACCTATTGAAACAAAAATAGAAAAAAGGTTAATAATAAATATATTCTCAATATGTATATAATAAAATAAAGTTATTAATATTTACATGCAACTTTGAATTGAGATCTTTAATCTGTTGCTAATCGAACAATGTTTTTCGACCGATATCATCTATAATCGGCTTGAACAAAGTAATTAAATATTATGTTGGCAACCAATTATGTTCTATGACGACGCTTTTCAAAAACGTAGTTCCACTTCCAATGTAAACTAGAAAGTTTACAACGGATGATTGCTTTTGTTTTTCCAACTATCAGACATGAGTGTACAACCATATTCTCTCCAACAATGCCATTGGACAGACACCATATCCTTTTCGATTCTTTGTTTTTCTGTAGTTAATATGGAACTCAACAACTTATAAGATGATGGAACACTATGGGATTGGCCGAAATTTGTAACCGCACCTCGTGGTACCGAGATGAGTTGGCCACATTTAAGGAAATATCACTGGCATGAAAGAAAACGTCCAACAAAAGAATCGACTTTTCCCCTATATGTTCTCCTTTTCACAAATTTTTCCATAGAAGGTTGAGAATCCCTAGAAGTGTTATATTGTCCTCCCATATCTATAGATATCTTAGGTGTTTGTGATGCCCGCATTATAGACCTAGGTATTTCCATAGAGGTCCGAGGACTGTGGGGTGTACCCTCTCTGGCATGAGTATTCTTATATTGTCGTCCAAAAAGGTTCTTTAAAAACCTAATCTTTTTCTTTTGTGGTATTGGTGCTTGTTCTTCTTCTGCATGAACATCTGGTTCTTCTTCATCTATATCATATACATGGTTCCATGGTTCATTATTATACATTTGTTCTGTATCTTCGTAATCAGATTCTGGTCTTCGTTTCCTCTTTGCTTTTCTTATTTCTTCCACCGCAACTTAAGCAAAAAAATTCACTTCAGGCTGCACTTGTATGCATGGGGAAACTGTACCTCTTTGTTGTGTTAAATGCAATTTGAAGCGCGAAGCACCTGAAGATATTTCCTTTCCACGGAAATTACACTTCAATTTTTACCATCACTCGTTACAGTGCGATATGCATGAAAAGGATCTCGCCGAGCAGATTGTGTCAATGTCGATCCTTCTATCGTGTTTTATAAAATAACAACTATTTAACCAAATTTAACTATATAAATTATTATTGTTTAATATTTTTTAATTGATATAAACATTAACATCCTACTAATTAAATTTCATAACTTTTAATATGCATGTATATTTTATTTTTAATTAACATAAACACTAATACTATGCTAATTAATTTCATCACGTCGTCATGCTGATTAATTTTATCATTATGAAAGTTAAGTGTTAAACTTAAAGCTCATGCATATGAGTCATTATTACGATATTTTATTCTTTTCTTATTCCATAGATTTTGATGACTAAATTCATATGTATCGTGATTTTTTTTCCTCTTACCTTGATCTGAACTTTTGTTATTTCCTTAAAACTTTATTATAAAGTAATGGCAACATCCTAAATTACAGTATATTTATATGAACAATATGGAGAAAATGACGAAAATGTTGTAAAGGAAAAAAAGGGCAACTACTTTATAACTTAAATGTTAAACTAATGCTTCAAAAAAAAATATGTTGAACTAAGAAAGTAGCTTTATAATTCAAATTTGCAGTTCAAAGATAACATTTGACATCAGCATCATCATCCGGTATCATGAAGAAATTTTTTTTTTTTGCTAATAAGCAAACAACGTATCAACAAACAACAAATTTAGCGGTAAATACTTATTTTAAATGAAAATTCCAATAAAAATATTAAAACTACCTCTTAAACTTATAGTTGAAACTTAAAAATTTCAGAACTCAGAGAAAGGAAAGAATTTCTTCGCGGAAGAAGCAAAGCTATCAAATGCTCGTCTACTATATCAATGCACCTTCTTGTGTTTTTAAAGAGCGGACATAAAAAAAAGAAAGGAAAAAACAATAGTACAATAATGATTTTGTTTGCTAAAAAAAGGAAATGAAAAGAAAAAGTAATAAAAGGACGTAACATGTTGTTCTTTACATCCCCAAATGGATCAACTTGAATCTTCAAGTGAATCAAGTCCACTTCTTTATTAAAACCTAACATGAGACAAAATAAAGGGACAAGTCTACGATAAAATTATCTAGCTAGGTTATGCACTTTCTTATGTTCTCGATAAAATTGCACGTACTTCTTTTGAGACATTATTGTAAATTGAATTAGCGATCGTTTGAATCTTCCTTCACATTACTTATGCATGTATTGCATATATGCTTCCGACAAAATTTTAGTGGCTATAGTTTACTGTCACGAATTTTATCAAACTTTCATAAATTTGTAGAGTAAAAATACTAAAATAAATTTTAAAAAAATTATTAAAAAAGAAAGAAATTTAGTAACAACATTTTTTAAACTCGCTATAATGTTTTCACACATGTATAGCCTTTAGATAAGAATTTCATATCATAATTATTTTTCTTATTTTCTATTTAGCCGTTATAACACCCGTTATTAAAAAAAAACATACGAAAAACACATTCTTTTCTTAAACAACGCGTTTTTTTTCCCAAAGCGTGTTCACACCCGTCAAAACGCGTTATAACGGTCACGCCTTGTGCCTTTGAGTTGTAACGTGAGCCATAACCCGTTTTTCACACGTTGATGTAAATTACTACTCCATAAAAATGCATCAAAAGTTAATAAACCCTAGCTTAGGGGTCTGTTTGGTTTAGGATTTAAAATAGTTTTCTGATTTTTTATGTTAGAAAACGCATTTGGTGGGGAATTTTCAAGAGCGAAGGTCAAGGAAATTTGATATTTCATGGAAAGGGGCAGAAATAGGTGAACTCGGTGAAAAGGTATTAACAATGTGCGCTCCCGACTCAGTCAAACTCGGCGAGTTGACTGTTTCCGTTTCGGACCAAAATACCCTTCTAGTTGAGTAAGGTCCAGACAAGTCACCTAATTTTTTTATACTACCAACTAGGCTGGGCACCTAGTTTTATTTATACGACCCACAAAGTCAGTTACCCATCATAATTTATAGTACTGTTTATACTACCGTGTTAGCGAGGTACTCAATTAATTTTTAAGACTGTTTCAAAAAAAATATACACCGCTTTTATTTTCTCAATTTATAGGGTTATCCAAAAAAATTGACCATGTAAAACAATGGACATCAGCTCTGACATGTTTTAGCTGAGATCTGGCTGGGCGTCGTAAATATCTGTAGAAATTTGATCTTGTACGTATTAAGTTCAGCGTCCTCCAATGATACTGGTGTGGACTTCATAACAGCGATTGCTCCAGCTTGGTATAAGGATCCAGCAGCTTCATCTGCAAACAAAAATTATGAATAACACTTGTATGCGCAATCATTCTAATGAAAATGAAGACTGGTAGACAGATGCACTAGCGAGCAAATCAAAGTTTTGACCTGAGATTGAAAGGGCAAAGAGATCCTTTGATGCTGACTTGCTTGTCTTGTCATCTTTGGAAAAATTCAACATTTGTACGAGATCTTTGTTTCTACTACTTTCATCCTTCTTTCATCTACGTGCAATTGACAAGAAAATGTTCAAAATTGTTTCAATGAAGATATTATACTAACACAAAAAAGTGCATTGTCTTTCAAACACCAACAACTGTAAGAAGTTTGGTAACATGCATGTAACAACAGGGGATATGATAAAGAATTTGTCCACAAAGAGATCTCTGCAGAACTGATGCGTGGCTTTTACACGACTTACTACTTAACACAAGAATTTTAACGCATCTCATTGATTTACATACACAAATTGCTGCACAAAAGCTTATGACGTCTGTATCTCATGGATTTGACAAATCCCTCTGGATTTATGAGTGACATCTTAACTCAGCAAATGACATGAATCCAGGGGGACTGTCGGACCGTGAGCTCCTTGAGTAAGACTAATTATTGGAGGCTCAGGAAATCAGGAAGGATGCATATTAAAAGAATACAAAATGCAGTACTCTCATCACTTCTATAGATTATAGTTGTGCTGAGAAAAAAAATTATAGTGATGGAGAGCGAATTCTAAAACTGCACTACTCGGCTATTATAATGCACTAGACTGTCGATCCCAAATGGAAATCTTCCTTTGAATTATCACATTAGTACCAAGTAAGGGAGGTGTAACAAAACATTAATAGCAAAACTAATAGAAGTTTGTTCTACGACTGTTATATGTGAAACTATTATTCATCTATCTTCCTTCAACTAGTAGAGCGACTTGATTTACATGATAAACTCAGAATACTTATTATACCTTTTTTTGAATAAGGCTATTCATACAACTTTGGCGGTGAAGCTCTATAATCCTTCTAGATTGCCTATCACCTCTCTGCTGTTTCGACTGGAGCCAATGCAATTCTGGCGATATAAGTAGGGATAGCGCTATTGGAGGGGGAGATTGCATCACATTGGGCGGCTAATCGGCTTTCCTGCAAAGCTCAGGACAAAGATGTGTCAAAATATGGTCCATAAGGAGATACACTTGAAGGTCTGGGTTGTTTGGAATACACATTGCATCAGCCTTGTAAAAGTCTCACAAGATCTATGGGAGATCTAAAAATTGAGTTCAAACAACTGTAATGTAGGTGGAGAATTAAATTAGACTTACATAACGATAGGGAAACTCTTATGCTTCGAGCATGTGTATAACTTGTCCCATCTTCGGTCGCTTACTTGCATCTAAATCTATACAGCGAAGGCAAATCAGTTGGAGCCGCTTCAATGCTCTTGGTGCAGGTTGGATCTTGGTGCAGGTTGGATCTTGATGCGCAGGTCCACGACCTCTTCTCCTAATCTACTGGTAACTAGACTTATGAACCACTCGACCAAGTTTACCTATAAAAGCATGCTATCGCATTAGGTTATAGTTCAGGTTGTAAAATGAAAGAATTGGAAAACTAATAACTCTAATTACCTCTCCAGCTGGTCTAGCATAATCAACAGGGGTTCTTCCTGATATTAGTTCCATGAGTAGAACTCCAAACCTATACACATCACTGGCCTCGTTTAGCATACTTGTGCTTGCATAGTCTGGTGCTATACATCTGCATCACACGGATACTTGAACATTACAATTGGAAAACCATCAACTAGCTGATAATGAACATAGAGTTGCTTAGGGTATTCGTTAGAGAAAAAACAAACCCAAATGTCCCTATTACGCGTGTAGTCACGTAGCTTGCATCTGATCCCAAGAGCTTAGCCAATCAAAAATCTGAGACTTTGGGATTCCACTTTTTATCAAGAATAATATTACTAGATTTGACATTGTAATACCCGTCTCTTATACTTAGGATTTTAGTTGCATCTTAAAATATATTACGATTGGAATAACGTACTGTATAAACCGAGGGACTAGTGGGCTACTAGCTATTCCTTAAATGTAGCATCCCCTTAACAAGTATAGATGGTCCCTTAGTGTATTTATAGGTTTATAAGAATTCCTTTTCTCGTATATCATCAGAAAGGAATAAAGAAAGAAAAATAAAATGAGAAAGGAAGAGTAGCGGCGGAAATGAAAATCTAGTTACGCAGGAAAGGGTTTGGTCGTTAAAGAAGAACAACAGATTTTAAGTATCAATAGGAAATTTATATGTTCTTTGCTACTCAAGAATTAAATTATGATTACAATTTTGTTATGCTTTATGGATCGATCGGTTGTTGATTTCTTTTGAAAAGATTGGGTTCTTGATGCGCTAAACAAAGCTAAGGCAAGTTCTCTTTAGACTCTCTACATTGGGACAGATTTATAATTATATTAACTAGCCACCAAATAAAATTTAGAAATGATACCCAGGGTTTGTTGAGAACAAATGATATTTCGTAGTTGTACTCTTGATCCATTCTTTTGTTTATATGTGATTAATTGTTATTATTGTAGGCCAATTCTTAACATCCCAATGTTTCTTTTGTTAACGACAGTACTTTCTATGATACCGAGACCAGTTTTTATGTTCCTTGTGTGCACTGTTAAAGATTAGTTTATGAAAGTTTATGGTAGTATTATACATAGGATAAGGGTAATGAGTAAGGGATACTAGGCTTAGTTCCTTGGACTAACTCCAACTATATATATAATTCGTATGATGTCCTAAACTTGGTAATGGATTTGTTTCACTTGGCTTATTTTGTTCTTGTCTATAAAAGTGACAAGGGTAGTTGGGATACCTGTTTGATTTGCCATTCAACACGTGGATTGAGACAATTCATAGTAGGAGCACAGGTTGAATTATGTATTTATAAACCGAATATGTTCAACTGTTATATGTACTGTGAACTTAATTATGAGTGGTGTGGTTCTGAGGTCATGTGAGTTTGGACCTCGTATTCGATATAGTTCATCATGGTTGTTTTACTTGTTTCCTTCTGTTACGTTGTAAGCAAATGGTTGTTTGAAGGTTTGGTTCACTACGCATTTTGGTTAGAGTGAAATATTAGTGTCATCGGAGAAGGGATATTAACAAATCTCGGCAAGTCTTGTATTCCGAATTGAGTTGGTAAGTGGCGTTATCGCTTTGTGTAAGCCATCTTTGATAGTCACGTCTTTGATATGGTAAGACAGAAAAATCGATTAATATCGAGATGTGCTCCCTGAGACACTGGTGCGTGTGATGTGTCCCCTAATTAGCTGGACATTGTAGTATTTATTGGTGCGAGATTTGTCCTGATAAATAAGGAGTGTGCTTGAACAGGGGAGTGGTCATTTGAGAATAGTCATAAACGTTGAGATGGCTTCAATGACGCTACCTTATTTTAAGGTATGAGATGCATTCCGGTGTCTGGTAGATTATTTTTGGAGTTGAATAGGGTAAAGGAAAACCTTGTAGTTATCTCGTTTTATTTTGTGGATACGGTTGTATTCTAGTTTGTTCCCATTGATAAGCTAACTAATAGATGTTGTATCTAGGTTAATTGATCTTATGCATAGGTTAATTTTATATGTAATGTGATATGCTTTATGGTTGGTTTTTCTAATAGAGTAATTGAATTGTCTAGATACTTCCTCGTAGGTAACTTACTATTTGGTTAATTACACTAGTGCCTATATTATTTGAGCCAGTAGTCTATCCTGAATATTATCACTTTATGTTCATAAGTAGATTATTATCATTTTCTAACTCTCGTCTTAATGCGGAGCTGGCTATTGAGAATTTGCTGGAGTTTAACTCCTGTTGATAAATTTTTTCAGGTTTTAGTGTCGAGAAGATGGTTGTTTGTAATCTTTATCGGGTGGCTTCGTGGGATATATATATTAGATAAGAGTGGATATTTTTTTCTCCTCATTGTTATAGTGGTTTCTGAACTTTTACAGTGAGGCAGTGGGGGTGAAGAGAGTTTGGGTAATTATTTTGGGTTAGAATCCCTTCCACAATTGTAATTGTTATTTCAAGTCGTTGTCACTGAAAGTTGTACTACATTGATATTTAGTATCTTAAACATTTTTACAAAAGTTTCTACTTTTTTTATCAGTTGTTTACTATTTAGTTGCATGTTCATCAAGAGGAATGGCTTAATTTTTCCTAAGTGGCGGCCGGGCTTATGTGAAATTTGAGGGTTGTTACAGACATCACGGTGTACAACTTTTGGTTCTAACTCTTCGTGCAAATAAGCTAATCTGAAAACATGGCATGCACCAATGAGGAGGAGAATAGGGGATCCATCACAAGTAAACAATAACAGTTCTTTTCTTGAGCTGACAAGTTCTAGGCAGTTTTGAGAAGTACGGGACTTGATAATAAATTGCATCCACGAATACTTCAGGTACCATAATGAAACAGATAGATAATATAAAGAGAGACTAGAGATAGATGTACACACCCCTTTGCAGTTCCTACTGCAATCTGCATTCTAATGTCCCACGTAAGAGGGCAAACACAACACCTAGTGATGTCATATTACTTCATTTTAAAACACAACACCTACAGATAACAACTGTAAGAAGTTTGGTAACAAGTCATATATACATACCATCAACAGCAAAACGGCTCATTCTAGACGCTCACATTATTTTAAACAATGGATCATTGACATGCATCAGCGATATAGACTGTTGAAGCAGATTATCTCCTGTGCAACGAAGCAAAAATTAACTTTATTTTCTTTCAACAATTTAGAACACCAACAATCGAAATCGGAGACGATTTACACCATCAATATGATACCATTATACAAAGAGTCAACAACAATATTATGAGTCCAAACTGGTCGGAACTGTTGAGTAAATCTATTACCAAGTTTCCCAATGCAGTGGATGTTATCTGAGGCCATGAATCAGTGACCAATGCGACCAAGTTGGTCAAATTGTTGCATAAGTCTGAGACACCAGCACTAGATTATATCTCAACATATTAAGGATTCCAAACAGAAGTTAACTTAATGTTCATCAGTAGTGGAACTTACACAGAGCACAAGCAAGAGCAATTCCAACCATGCCTCCTCCAACGATAGCAATGCCATACTGGTCCACATTACTTGCTATCCCGCACTTAAGCTGGTGCTCCTACGCATTTGAAGCACAAGTCCTAAAACAAAACCAGGAATCCCATACAAGAGAAAGGGTTTCTACAGAATTGATTAAATCCTAAAAAGAATTCGATTAAATCCCAAACATGCAATCGATTTGGGAAAAAATCAAAACCTAATTTCTCTAATTCTCTTAGAATCAAAACGTAATTCAATAATTACTTACTTGTTACTTCCCTGAGAATCAATATTCAAAACCTAATCGATCTCATCTTCTCTCTACCGATCACTAACTCTGTCGATCTCTCTCTCTCTCGACCTTTTTCTATTTAGAACCCTGAATATATTGTAACTAACTTCCTTTGCTCCTTCCTGAAACTGAAATGAAGAATAGAGATAGGGATAACCCGTACAAACTAACCTAACCTAACCAGGGTAGTTAACTTAGGTTAGATAAAAACGGGTTTAGTTAACTCAGTGAGTCACACCGAATCTAACTCGCACATATTTGCCCCTTTTTAACGATTTTAACTCTACCCGCCCTTTTCCCTGAATAGTCAATTTTCTTGTCCATCGCTCAATTTTCAAAATCAGAATTCATTTTAAAATAAAAAATGAAAACGTGATATCGTTTCCCGGTGTTTTTATTTTTTCTCTTGAAATGAATTTGTGAGGGAAAGCTAGGGTTCTTTCTCTGCAACAAGATGATATCTCCAATCTCTCTTCCACGATCTAATCACACTCTCTTTCAATCTATCTTTTTCATCTCTCATCTGGGGTATAAATTCTGAACAGGTGTGAAATTTTTCTTTGTTTTTGTGGATTTTTTTTATTTAGTGCGGAAAACAAGAATTTTCGGCAGAAGATTCGAATGGGGTTTACGGCTTGTAGGCCGTTCTAAGTACTACAAAACCTCTCATGTGGCAGAAGGATTGTTTTAGGTTACTTTGTTTAACTGGAGATAGGGTGTTTGTTGTTTAGAGATCTGGGTAGCAGGGCATTGCATTGTATGTGTTTCATTAAATGCTCCAATCAGGTGTTTATGGAAAGTTGTTGAAATGCCGTTAAAAAATGTAGGTGAGTAATTGGAACTTGATAATCATAAATGCATTGGAATTTTTATCTAACGCTGAATATAATTTACTGCCTGCAACTTTTATGAACTGTGCTTGTACATCTTTCCATTTTCCATCTATCCCCATTGCCGTAAAATATTCAATTACTTGTAATAGACTAATAGATAGATAGTTCCAGTTACACATTGTTACCCTTTGGAGTGTGTCTTCATACAATTCTGAACTTGTTCCTATAACGGACTTTAATAAAATTAAATGGATAATTGTTAATTTATTTGATTTCCATTTGGTTGTGATTGATGTACATGTTGTTGCTACAGGATTCACATCTTCGATTTACCGGAGGTTTTGAGAAGGTCTTTCATATTTTCGATAGTGGTCAGGTCCAAGATAAGTTGATAAATCTCCTGGATCAATTAGAATGGTAGCATGGCCTCATAGTGATCTAACAATATCAAGTTGATGCTTTGATATTGGAGGTGTGAGGTAGGCCTTTCTCATCAAGTTTCTATAGTTTGTCAGTAGTTGCATGCTTGAAATCATGTGCTCCATTTTATCCACTCAACTGATTTCAGTTGAATATCCGTTGGCCTTTTGTAGAATTTGGAATACAGTTTTATCCAAATCATGGAATTAAAACATGTCAAGAACACTTGTTTCTTTATAAACAGTCTCCAGTTTGGGATGTTTTCGTAGTGTGTATGATCATATTAGATATGCCTGATTCTTTGAATTTCGCTTTTAACACTCACTTGGTAAACCTGACATTTTAGTATCGTCTGAGGTGATGAAGTAAAGAGTGATTAGAAGAGAGATGGAAGAGTGCAAACAATGATAGTCAATTCATCTTGGTTTTACTTTTCTTGAGTGTAGAAGTAAATTCCAGAACTTGGCCTTATTTTCATGGGTGTTTGGTTTCAGTGCTAGTATAGGTTGGAGTCAAGTAGTAGTTTCAGTTACATCTTAGACCAAGTCGCACCTTGTGAATCTGTGATGTGGGTTGGTAATAGGATGTTCTCAGTGTTACTGTTTCCACTGATTTTTTTTGGTTTGATCTCCACAGAGTCACTTACTTAAAAATCGGTTAGGGCCTGGTTACCTGTGAATTTTATATTTGTTGGATGCTTATGACAGGCCTTTTTGGGTTGCTGCTCCTATTGATCATGTCCATCAATTTAACGCAATCTTTGCAAGATAGTAGATATATGCCATTTTTGCTCTTTTTGTTTAATTTGGTTCAATTCGCTGGTTGGGTATTTCATTTGGTTTAATGTTCTTTAATTTGGTTTATAATCCTATACCCTAGCAGGATTTCTCCTTGAGGATGGCCGTAATTATCCTTGTTCTAGCAGTCTGAAGTACATTAAAAGTTGCTATGGTGACGGTACTGAAAAATGCTGCGAAGTTTTAACTGCCCTTGGTGAAATGCACCTTTCCAAGAAGAGCTTCGACAGCAGAATCTGGGGCACTCTATTCTTGATGGTATTTAAATAGAGCCATATAAATTTGTACAAGTATCTTTACCATGTTACAGCAAGATTGCTGTGGTTCACCATTTACTTTCCCCTGGTTACCTATGAATCATCATATATTCCGACCTCGCCCTTTAAGTCTTTCTTTAGCTATTAGATAGTACGCTAGATTAAGAAATGTCTCATTATGCAGTGTACATATCAAGGCAGTCTGACTTGAAGAGGCTTTCCCTCGCAGATCATTTCAGCCATATCTGGTGGAGTTAAAGATATCACGTTTCATGCTGAGTTATACCTGGCGGATACATAATTGTTACTTGATGACGTCATATTCAGTAGCAACCTCTAGTTTTATTTTTGTTTCTGTAGACCATATAAATTGAATTGGGGGAATTTTATTTTTCACCACCTATCACATCTTCCTGTGATTTCTACAGTTACTATTTGTCTTTTTTTCTTTTCCCTTTCTCCAGTGGACTTTAATGGGAGTCAACGTTGTAGAGAGTTTGAACTATTCTATCGTGGACAACAAGAAGACAGGGACCTCTCAAAAGCTTGTGGAACCTTCTCCATGGGTCTCTGGGTTTGATAACTGCGACGTGTAGAGAACTTCGTGTCATATTATACAGTTCTGTAATATGTATCCAGCAACCTAGCTGTGCTTGTTGTACACAACCTGCTATGGATCATTTACATTACTGTCATACCAGTTAGCCCCACCATATACGAGGATTAAATATTTTGGTTCTCATGTTGCGCATCTGAGTAATTGAAATGGATTGGTTATTTTCCTTCTTCTTCTTATTTTTCTTGTGAGAAATCTGAAATGGACTACTCTTACCGTTGAATAACTTTTACCAAGTAACTGTTTGCAGTGCCTCTGAAATATTTATACTGCGAAGGATTTCTTTCAAGGTGAGTGAAGAATTTCAATTTGTTAAAGCAGCTTGACTTTTTAAGAAAAGGGGACCTATGAAGATCTCTGAAATGCTGCTTTTCCCTGGTTGCAGATCAGTTATTGATTATTTGCTTTCCAGTGAGAGAAAGCAAGAATGAAAGAGAAATCTGTAAGTGGATTTCAAGCAGTCAATATATACTTATTCTCCATCTCCTTCCTTGTTGTACATAGGAAGCATAGAGAAGACACTCCACTAAACAATTTTCTCTGACAAGTCCCCTGAAGAGTGAAGATGAGACCGCAAAACAAGTGCTTGTTTTCATACAAAAATTGGCTTTACTGAAATGATATAATTAATCCAACGAAAATAATGATAACTTAGTCATACTACTTGCAAAAGAGATACTATGCAGAAACAGGAAGAGTATGTAGAAAGCTACCAGCAACAGCAGAGCAGCAATAATACTCCCGGAGTGTTCTCACTACAGTTCGCTCCAAAACTATGAAAAACCAAGGTAATTACATTGATTGGCATAGTATGAAATTAAAGCGACCCAAATTGGAAGGTTTTGACTATCGGAGGTCTTTATATTCTAATAATAATTCCAAATAATTAATGCCTATAGTAAGTCGATGCCCCTACAGCCTGGTAGTTTGGTTCATCAGTCGTTTCTTTCTATTCCCGCACAGAATAATTTTCAAAAACCCATTAAACGAAATGTTTTTCTTGCCTTATTTGTTACAGAAAAGATTTTTTTCTATTCCCGCACAGAATAATTTTCAAAAACCCATTAAAGGAAATGTTTTACTTGCCTTATTTGTTATAGAAAGAGAAAATAAAGAGGTTTTAGTTTAGGATTTTGTACAGAATTTCTTCTCACTAACCTTTCTTTCTGTCCGACCTCTTCTTCCTCTTACAAATCACAGAAAATTTAGCATCACTAGATTTACTATTAAAACTTCATCAAGGAACAATGGTAATACCTTAAAGTATCTAACTACAACTATATATATATATATCATCTATCTTTAAACATAGATATCATAAAGATTTTTTTTTTAGGGTTTAGGGATACTAATGGAGTTTATAAATAATGATAAGTTCCCCGAAGGGTTACGTGTTTTGGCGGTTGATGACAGCTCCCTTTGCTTGAAACTTCTTGAGGCTTTACTCAAAAAATGTCGTTATGAAGGTTGGCTTCACCTGTACATGATTTTTGATTTAGGGTTTATTATTCTTTCTTTTTGTTATTACAAAACTGATCCTAGATTACTGTGTTGATTTTTACAGTAACTGCAACGCTGTCTGCAAATGCTGCTCTTGGTTTATTAAGAAAGAACAAGAAAAACTTCGATATCGTTATAACAGATGTACAAATGGATGAAATGAACGGTTTTGAGCTATTGAAAACTATCGGTCTTGAAATGGACATACCAGTGATTAGTAAGTACAAAATTTCCGCAAATTCTTTTCATAATTATACTTGCATTTATATTCATTGCCAGTTGCGTTATATGATGAGTTACTATTTGTAGTGATGTCTACGAGTGGCGACTACGAAACGGTGATGAAAGGTATAGAGCATGGTGCATGTGATTATCTAGTGAAGCCACCGTCACTGAAAGAGATTCAAAATATATGGCAACATGTGGTTAGACTTAAGAAAAATAAATCTACTTTGAGTGATCTCGATACTGAAAAAAAAGGAACTGAAAGAAATTTAAAGAGGAGAAACAGTAATCAAACAAAAAGTAATGAGGATGAAGATAGTAGTCATTCTTCTGATGAACTATTACCGAATCAGAAGAGAACAAGAATTTCTTGGGCAGACCCGGAGTTACATGCAAAGTTTGTTGAAGCGTTTTATAAGTTAGGAGATAGTAAGTATACTCGTAGCTCACCTCTTATATGTCATAGCTAGTTTTTTCAACCAATTGATTATACTCGTAGCTCAACCCTTATTCTTATTTTCATTGTCTCTCATACTTTATGGTTTTGTTGTTGAACAGAAGCTGTTCCGTCAAAAATACTCGCAGAAATGAATGTCCAAGGACTCACTCGTGAGAAAGTTGCTAGTCATCTTCAGGTGAGTTATATCCAACAATGTGTATATATGTACACCTATTTCTTAGACAACATTCTATATATTCGAAGGGTGTCGATATTAATTTCTAGTTCCTCTGATGTATTCAGTCATTCTTACCTTATGGTCTTTCCATTTGTAGAAATATAGGAAGATATTGGAGAAACAGAGCAAAAAACCCAATAGCATCACCGCATTCAATGGAATGAGTGGACGTCTACGGAATTCTACCTTTCCATCTCTTTTTAATCTCCAATTTCAAAATGGAAGGAATTACCTCTCTAGTTCTCACACATATCATCGGGGAACTAGTCAATTAAGTCATCATGGTGTCACTCCTAATGCCTCGAACCGTTCGTTTGTAAATCCACGTCCACACTTTCTTCCTTCTACCCAACCATATACTTCCCAGTATTCCTCCACTCTTGGCACAATAAATCAAAACCCTCAAAAGATGCAAGTTTCTGACTCAACAATGCAAAATTTACATAACCAAACATATGCGAGTGGATTAAATGCTCAAACCTTTTCTTCAACTTCTAAATTATTTGATCCTCATATGGTGAGTTCATCCAAGTTTCCAGAGTACAATGCAAATATACATTCGGGAACAAGTAATTTTCCGTTTGGGGAAGCATCGAATGTGCTACCTAATAACAACCTTTTTGATGATCTCACCTATTATCCCATGCTCGACCATGCAAGTTCTAGTAATTTGAACACAGTTTTTCAGAATGATTATACATTTAACATGACTCACTCTACTCTTTCAGGTAAGTCATTCATCGATACCTAACACTTGCATCCATTTGCGTTTGTTTTAGTTACTAGCCTACAAGGGCGACGACATTTCTTAATTTTGACGGTGTCCATGATGTAATTGAGTTGCATTGGTTATCGGTGTTTTTAAGGCTATGATGATGGAATGAGGAATATGGTTGCTCCGACCATACCAAGTACCAACGTGATGGAATCTCGAAGTGTTGATCAGATACCTTCGCTGGAAAATCCTCTAGCCTTTCTCGAGACAGACAGTGATCACCTTGGTAGTTATAGCTCCGCAGATGATGATCTTAGTGCAGCAATTAGACCGGTGAGATATCTATTCCCTTTATATATGACTCTATCGTGTTGAAGTATAAAATTAATTTTGTCTATTCTTAGTGGATCCAATGATATCTGTTAAAACCTAAAGATCCGTTGCATTATTGATAACAACAGAACTCATTCTAAAAGATTTAAGTTTGGGTTTGCAGTATCAACAGCAATAATGCAGTGCGGATTTCCAAAACCTCAGCAGCTACGAAGCTTTCTCGGAGTTAGATAGATTGAGTTTTGTTAAGGTACATAATAAACCTGTTATCCCCACAATTCAATATCGCTTGTTGTGTTCAAATGGGCGAGGAAAAGCTACATTAAGTTGCACATTAATGTTTGCCTTATTTCTCATATCTTTTGTTGATGTTTGAGGTAATTCAGAAATACCAATTGTATTTAGACTTATTTGATAGAAATGTTCAAAATTTTGGAACCTAATTTTTGTTAATAAAATTTTAGATATTACAACTACAATATTTCTAGTTTAATTATTGCTTATCAATCAAGGTTACATAAAGAAAATGAGTGTCAGTTTTTGAGAATAGAGCATAACCGCCAGTACCTGGTTTAGGGAGTATAGGATCTTGCCTGTGCGAAGATTGTCTGTGCATAGAGTGCACTCAACCCCAGTTTGAATTCTGAATCGAGTTTTAGGTGTTGACACTGTTTGTTTTTCTGAATTGCTTTTTCCCTGTTGTTTAAGTATGAGTCTAAAAGCTAATGGATGTAAATCATCCAAAAATTCCTTATTCTAGAGGAATGCAGGAGAGTATACCTGGGTATTTGTAGCTCATAATGTGTATTTTGCTGAGGTTGTCCCATATGGTGATCCAGATGAGCCACATTATAGGAAGAATGCGGTTGAAATTTGATACAGGAGAATATACCTGGGTATTTGTAGCTCATAATGTGTATTTTGCTGAGGTTGTCCCATATGGTGATCCAGATGAGACACATTATAGGAAGAATGCGGTTGAAATTTGATGCAGGAGAATATAACTGGGTAGAGATGCACATTCTGTGCTTGGCAAATGCATGTATTTTTATTCCCATTTTATTATAATCACTGTGGGAGTTAAGAGAAAGAATACGTATAAACATATGGGGAAGAAGCTAAGAAAGCATCTTCAATAACAGGTTTATAACGTCAGAAATTTATATGAGAATTAGATTTTACTTGAATGTTTGCTGTTGTGATCCCTTCCTCCTGTCAACTAACGTTGCAGGAGGAAATCCATGTTTGCACCAATGAACGAGAACACTAGAACAGTTTATTATTCTTGAGCATTTGGGCATCTGAAAAGTTGCAGAGTGTGTTTTCTACAGGGTCTTTAATGTTGATGATCATTGAAGGGCCATAAGTTATGGTCAGAGTTTGGGAGTCAAGGATACTTGCACAGAGAAAGTTGCCTTCAGTGTCATCTTACATCTTCAGTGATAATATTTTTATACTGCCAATAGAAACTTGTAATAGCAAAAAGGCATTTTTTTTTTTTTTTTTTTTTTTTTTTTGGACAAAAACAAAAAGGCCATTTACCATCGTATCATTTCATTCCAACAGTCTCTCAAAATAGTGGAGCTTACATATTAGTTGATGGAATCTACATAGAAGGGGCTTAACATTCATATTAGTCCAATCTTGCATGAATTATAGGTTTAATCTCCAGCTGAATTTTCAACTTTAGGCCAACCTTGAATAGCTTCCTGCCTGACAAAGTTGGCTAGTACCTTAATCTCTTCATCTTGAAGTCGTGCCCCGAATGTACATTGTCCCCTTGGGGTGCATTTCTCTCCGAAGCCCTGCAAAAGACCAAAACGTATTAAATCTAGGTTTACTTTTGTCCATGGATAAAAATTTAGACATTATTCAAGGTAAAAATATAATCTTAGTATCTTACACAACTTGTTCAAAACACATAGTTACACCAGAATGAGGAACTAGCTGGTTAAATTACTCACGGGCATTCTACCGTTTCCGTAATATGTGATGCGGTATATTTCCTCTTCTGAATCGACTCCGTTCCTACCAAAGGCATAAAAACTTAGCAACAGCTATCATCACCATAAATATGTGAAATATCAAAATGATGGCGGGAAGTATGTTTCTATATATATATATACCTCTGTAGATCATTTAGAAAGAGTGTTGCACCCTGATTAACATGAATAAGTTAGATCACATTATTGGACATTCAAAAGTGTCTCTATAACAAGCGATGGGATATTTGAAACTAGTTTTGGGTTGAAATGGTAATTGATTGGAGATACAAAATACTTACAGGCTGAATTATGTTTCCACCTGCATAATGGCATCCAATACAAGCCTTGTTAAATAGGTCTGCCCCTCTATGACTGTCCTTTGTAATAATAACCTCTGATCCATGTGATACTGCATTTCAACTCAAATTATAAAGGAAAAACTTATAGAGTATTAACAACTATTTTCTGTGGTTTGAGGGCAAGAACCATTATTATTTCATTGGCCAGAAGAATGTACCAGAACCACAGCCGGCAAATTCGACTCAGATGTTATCTTTAACATGCCACATTATAGTCCACTTCCACAGCCTAAAAACTTGATGCTATATAAGTTCGAGCAAGTATATTGATACATGTCAAAATTAACTTTGAGTTTTAAGTTTTTGGTAAAACCTAGTGAAGAATAAGATAAGAAATGTGTGGTGCATGTCAGGTGGAGGTTAGGTGTCTTACATGGGGGGTGGCAGAGGGGAGATAAGGCTACAAATGCAGCCACTAATGGAGAAATGACGAAGCTCTTGGCAGCTTGATGAACTTTAAATGATGACTTAGTTTTGCATTCTACAATTCGTGTTTCTGCAAGATGTCCTCGTAGAACTTCGTGATCCTTGACGTCGTAGCCCTTTGGAAATTTTACGGAATGCCAATTAAGTACTTATTTACCCGAGCACTGCTCACACCAGAATACAAAGATAAATCTATACAAGAGAGAGATAGAATCATTGTACTTACCTTTATTGATGATAGGAATACTGGAGATGGATTCTTGCAGCAGGCATTATTCATGATTGATAACAGCAGCATCTTCGGATTTGTTGTCTCAGCAGCCTGGTTTGCAATGACTTGTACAAGTTAAGTTGACAACAATGAAATTAAGTGTTTGAAGACATGGAAATCTGGTTTTTTGGTATGGTTGGCACTTGGGTTGCACAGACGCGGACACGACACGACGTGGACGCGGATACTACAAAATTCTCAAAAAACTAGGACGCGGACACGTATATACATATTTTATTTATATATTATTTATATATACAATCATGTATTTGTAAAACATGAGCATAGAGATTCTAAAGTTGTTGTGAGATTAACTCTGTGTATTCATTGATAGACAAAAGGGTCTGCTTTATACAAACTTACAGAACTTGATAAGGCAAGAATAATGATACACCTAACCATATCTAGGATAAATACAGAAGGAAATATATATGCAGTTACAACCATATAACAAAACAATAACGCCAAGATCGTATAATATCTTGACCATATCTTAACACACACACACACACTCCACCCCCACCCCCTCAGACTCAAGGTGGTGGAGTACACATCTTGAGTCTGGAAATTAAGAACTGAAGACGTGCTGCATAGTGAATCTTGGTGAAAAGATCAGCCACTTGAAACTCTGATTTGACATGCGGAAGAATAATTGTACCTTTCTTAAAATGATGACGAGTAAAATGACAATCTATCTCGATGTGTTTTGTACGTTCATGAAAGACATCATTGTGTGTAATCTGAATAGTAGCCTTGTTATCACAGTATAGTGGCGTAGGTGCGGAAATTTGAACTCCCATATCACAAAGAAGCCATCGTAACCAAATGAGTTCAGATGTGGTGTGAGCAAGAGCTCTATACTCTGCTTCAGCACTGGAACGAGAAACCACACTTTTATTTTTGCTTCTCCATGAAATCAAAGAATCTCCTAAGAACACACAGTAGCCTGTAATAGATTTTTAGTCTGAAACATCCCCAACCCAATCCGAATCAGAATAAGCTCGAAGAGTGAGATCAGACTTGGATGAGAAACACATACATTAATACAGATACCCATTGATATATCTTAGAATTCTGAGAACAGCTGCATAATGGGTAGACCTTGGAGCATACATAAACTGACTGACTATGTGAACTGCATGACTTATGTCTGGTATCGTAATAGTCAAGTAATTTAGACTCCCCACTAGTTGACGATACAATGTTGGATTAGAAAATAGAGTCCCATCTGTAGGAATGTAATTTACATTCAATTCAAGAGGTGTGTCAGTTACCTTATTGTCAGACAGCCCTGCACGTTGTAAAATCTCAACTGCATATTTGACTTGTGTTATGAAATAACCAGTGGATGATGTGCCAACTTCAATTCCAAGAAAATAACTGAAAGGTCCAAGATCTTCCATCTTAAAACAATCACTGAGATATTGCTTGAGTTCATTAATACCTTGTGGGTCACTGCCAGTAATAACCATGTTGTCAACATACAAAAGAAGAATGACGAACATAGCTGAATCGCAGAAGCTTTGTGTAAAGCCATACTGGAGAATTGCATTGCTAAACTTCTCAAACCAAGAACGCGGTGCTTGTTTGAGTCCATATAATGCTCGTCGAAGCTTACATACTTGATTAGGTCCATGAGGCAAACCAGGAGGATGTTGCATGTAAACCTCTTCTTGTAACTCATGATGAAGAAAAGCATTTTTCACGTCCATTTGATGAAGCCTCCATTATCGTGCTGTAGCAACAGCAAGTAATGTGCAAACTGTAACCATTCTGGACACTGGTGCAAATGTTTCTTCATAGTCAACACCATACTCTTGTGTATAACCTTTTGCAAAAACTCGTGATTTACGTCGTTCAAACTCACCATCTAACTTAGTCTTAACTTTATAGACCCATCTGCTTCCAACAACTGATTTTCCAGGAGGAAGATCCACCATTTCCCATGTCCCTGCCTATACATGTGCTTCCAATTCATCATCCATTGAATCTTGCCATTCTGGAATGGATGCAGCTTCTCTGTATGTTTTTGGTTCATAAAATGACAAAATAGAAGACAAGGAACAATGATAGTCTGCATACTTAGCTGGTGGTCTTCGATTGCGAGGTGGCAAAGGATTTTCTTCAGAATCAGGATCTCGTTCCTGAGTTGCACTGTCAAGTTGAATCATAGAGTGGTCGGGTTCTTCTGGAGTGAGTGTAGCATTCTCATGGTTTACTAATGACTCTGGGGAAGAGCTAGTGATCTCTAGTGAAAAAGGATCCAAATATGTAAAACTTTCAAAGGTGGATGATTTACTACTTGGGAGGGTCCAAAAGGGAATCTTTTCCCAGAAAGTAACATGACGAGATACACGCAATTTGCGATTAACTGGATCATAGTAACGATATCCCTTATGTTATACCCCGTATCCAAGAAAGACACACATGACATTTTTATGACTAAGTTTGTTTCATTCACGTTCAGGTAAAAGAACAAAACATGTTGAACCAAATGTTTTAAGCTCAGAATAGTTAGGTTTGTTTCCATACAAACACTCATAAGGAGATATTCCACCTATAACAGCTGTTGGCACACGATTGATTGTATACACTACTGTGAGAACAGATTCACCCCAGAAGTTGGAAGGAACTAAAGCTGAAATTAACTAAGTTCTGGATGTTTTAATGATGTGACGGTGTTTGCGTTCTGCGACACCCTTTTGTTCTGGTGTTTCAGTACAAGAAAGCTGAAGAATAGTGCCTTAAGTTTTGAGAAATTCTCGAAAAGGATTGGATATGTACTCCCCCTCCCCCCCCTGATCTGCACGGAATGTTTTGATTTGTTTTGAAAATTGAGTTTTTATCATGGTAGAAAAATCAACATAGATTTTGAGAAACTCTTCTCTTGAGGAGAACAAATAGACCCAAGTATAACGAGAGAAGTCATCAACAAAACTAACATAGTATAATGCTCAACCTTTTGAGACAACATGGGATTTACCCCAAACATCTGAATGAATAAGTTCAAAAGGTTCTTTTGAAAAAGTTGTACTGATATTGAAAGGAAGTGCTAATTGTTTAGCCAGTTTACAAGAGATGCAATTGGGTTCCTTTTCTATTTGAGTGTCTCCTAGTAAACCTTTATTGATCATATACGAAAGACGAGAAAAGGAAACATGACCTAGTCTAGAATGCCAAGACATGAAAGGAGATATTGAGACAGGTGCAGTGGGAGTAGCGGCTACGATATGGCTTTTAGATTCTGCTGAAAGGACAAGAGATTGAAGAAGATACAACCGACCAACTCTACGGCCTATCCCAACTAGCTTCCCGGTTTTGAGATCTTGTATAGCACAACCAAAAGGAAAACAATATGTGTTATAACCTTGATCACACAGCTGACCAACTGAAATAAGATTCATTGTAATATTTGGTACAAGAAGCACATCTGGTACACAAAAGTTATTTGAATTATTGACCAAGCCTATATGACTTGCAGTTACTGTTGATCCATCAGCAGTATGAATCTTAGGAGTGATGACAGGATAAAGACTTTCAAAGAACTTTTGATTAAAAGTCATATGGTTTGATGCTCCTGAGTCGAGAAACCATTCAGTTGAATAAATACCCGAGGAAATAGAGAAGGCAGATGCAGCTGTAGGATTATTACCAATTGAGAGTGCTTGTTTAATCATCTCTTGAATATCAGCAAGGTTTGGTGCAGAACTACCACCAGGTACAACTAATGCAGATGAGTTTGATGTTGATGCAGATGAGACTGGAGCTGCCATAAATCTGGTTGGTGTACTGAATTTGTTTCCTCCATTTGCATTGATTCTTCTCATGTTTCTTGAAGTTGGTGAGGTGTATCATCTGGATGAATGGCCAAGTTCCTTGCAATACCCACACTGTGTTGTGGGTGTATCAGGTATTGTTGGAGAAGGTGAGGAATTAGCTGATAGGAAATTGCAATACTTTGCAAAGTGTCCAAAGGTCTTGCAATTGTGACACTGCACTTGAGACATGTCACGTTGCACTGAACCACTTGAGTTTCTTGAAAAATTATTTGAACTTGAACGTGCAGGCACAACAAACACTCCCGATATCTCTGGTGTGATTCTTTTTCTTGTTTCTTCTGCAATAAGTTCAGACAAAACAGCTTCCACAGTTGGAAGAGGTGAACGATGAAGGACAGATGCCCTAACAGACTCAAACTCATCACGTAAAGCCATTAGAAGTTGAATTAAACGTGTTTCCTCTCTATATTTCTACCACAGTTCAAAATCTACAGTCCATTTTGGTTCCATAAGTGCTAATTGATTCCAGACTATAGACGTCTCAGAATGAAAAACAGAAACAATCTGTTCATGTGATTGCTTCATAGATCTAATATCTTGTTCAAGTTTATATCTCTGAGCAAAGTTGGCTTGAGTGTACCTTTTTGAAAGAAAATCCCATGCATCTTTGGCTACCTCAAAACTGGTGAGTTGCATGCTTATAGAAGGAATAACCGTGTTTCCAATCCAAGTGAGAATCATGTTATTGTTAATCTCCCATTCTTCTTTTGGATCCTTTGTTTGTACTTCTTTTCCTTTGTCACTAGAACTGCTTGCTGTAGGAGCTTTTTCTAGTACCATCGACATGCTTCCACATACTCTTTCCTTTAAGAAAGCTCCTCATGAGGAATGACCAGTGATTGTAGTTTGTTCCATCAAACCGAACAGTGATAGGTTGAAAATCTTCTCTTCACATGATTGATGTGTTTCTGAATGTAGGGTTTATACTTTGAACTAGGTTACGATCAGGAGGAAAAGACTAATGTTTTCTATGGATTGTATTGCAGCGGAAAACTGATTGTTAGATCTTTCCTAGCTCTGATGCCATGTAAAACATGATCATAGAGATTCTAAAGTTGTTGTGAGATTAACTCTGTGTATTCATTGATAGACAAAAGGGCCTGCTTTATATGAACTTACAGAACTTGATAAGGCAAGAATAGTGATACACCTAACCATATCTAGGATAAATACAGAAGGAAATATATATGCAGTTACAACCGTATAACAAAGCAATAATGCCAAGATCGTATAATATCTTGACCATATCTTAACAGTATTTATACAGCAAAATCAAGTGTTTGGATCCTAAAAATTAGAAATGATTCTACATGTGTATAAATTTCAAAAGAAATGAAGAGATCGTTTGTTTATACACGCCGAATGTCAAGCAATCAATCACTATTAAACACATGGTACAATCAAAATGCATTCTTAAAACAACACATGCCCAACCAAGGGTATACGTGATGTCATTTCCAATTACAAAACCCTAATAAAGATCTAAATGATTGATCTCAATGTTTGTCTTTTTCCATTAAGTTAATAATAGTAAAAATAAAGGAAGAAGTTTAAATTGAAATGAAGAAGAAAAAAAACGCATCAAACCCGAGTCATCTGTACATCCAAATCAGATGCGCGCGGGACGCGCACATTGGTGCGTCGGACACGCGTCATGTCAGCGTCTCACGCGCGTCCTGTGTCCGACGCGAGTCGGACGCAGACACGGCTCAAAAAATGCAGCGTCCGTGCAACCCAGGTTGGCACCACTGAAACTGGTGTGCACTGAGGTCTCGTCCGAAGTGTCTCTTATCAGACAAAACAAAAGAATACTATTTGCACCCAACTCAGTAAGGAATTCTTGTGTTAAGGCTAGTTTGGTATTGTTGTGAATTTTAGAAAAGTGTTTTTCTGTTGTGTTGTGCTGCGAAAATAAAACATCATAACGTTTGGTAAACTATAATTTAAAAAGCGTTGTGAAATTAACAAACTGTAAATTTTAGTTGGTAAATTGGTATTTTAAAGTGTTGATGGTGTAGTTAATGACGAAAATAGACATGTTTTAAAAATTAGTTTTAAATATACTATAATTATAATAATTATATTTTTAATTCTAATATATTAAATAAAATATAAATAATAAATAAATTTTAAATTTTTTATATAATATTTTAATTTTTTGTAATAATATTCTAATTTTTTATAATTATTTTTATCACTTAATAAAGAATTTTATAATTATGGTTTGCTCCAAAAAAATATTTTTGTTGTAATTATTATTATTATCTTATGGTTTATTATTTTAAAACAAAAAATGAAAAATAGAGGAACAAATAAAAATTATAAATATAATTGTAATTGTACAGTATTCTAGGCTAAAATTTGTCTTTATAATAAAATAACAAGGTCAAAGTAGAGAATCAATTAAATCAAATTATGCGGGCCCACAACTTCTGCTTTCCCGCTTTTAAAAGCTAGTTCTGAGTAGCTTTTAAAAGCAGGCCTAAAATGGAAGTGCTTCTGTCCAAAAGCACTTTAATTTTTTTTTACCAAACACAATTTTTGGTAAAAGTTTGTTTCAAAGAGTTTTTGATAGAAAAAAAAGCTATCCCAAACGGAGCTTTAATCCTTCATTTCTGCATCGTAATTTGCGCGGTTCAAAAGGTAATACAGTATCACAAGGATATTTTTGAAGCTTTTACATTTGTTTTTTTTACTTCTGAAGCAAAAAGTCGGAAATTAGTTTGAGTGCAAATCAGAACGATTTCTAGAAGCAAATAGCGCGTTTGGGTACAAATTTGCTTTACAAAAAGTTAACTTTTCGATTTCTAAAAGTCGTTTTGAAATTTGACAGTGAAACTGACTTCTGACTTTTCGACTTCTAGAAATCGAAAAGCTATTTCTGATGTGCTATCCAAACGGGCTATTTGCTTCTGACTTCTGGTATCCAAACATGCTCGGTATATTTTACATTCTTACGAGTGCTACACTTTCATTTGAACTTAATTCAGAAAACTCGGGGGTCACTCTAAGCTGCACTATCGGCAACAAGTGAAGCATGGTTTGTTCTACATCGGTGAATCTAATTTTTGGTAAAGTCGGCAAAAACAAAAACTGTTGTGTACACAACGGCTCATCCAAAATATCTTCATCGCACAGAACAAAACTACTATTTGCACCAAACTTGAAGGAAATAGATAGCACACGAGTGACTCATTCATTTCGTGTGTTAATTTCAGCTGTGGTTTAGAGGAAAACCATGCATCCGGCACCTGCAGATGATCAACCCGGAGAATGCTGACAACCTCGATTATCTTTATTAGATTGCACGAATTATCTTAAACACCTCGATTGGTTGGAAAAATTGGAACTCTTGGAATTGAATTCAAATCTAAAAAATTAGCCTTTAGTTGACATGATTCAACTACTTTGGTTTTTATCCACAATCAAACTCCATTGCACTATTACACTAATGCATTGGAAATCTATTGTTTCGAAGGGAATCAGATTCCTAGAGATCAAAATTCTTAATTACATGGAGTTGATTTGTGTTGTTGGTTCAAGGAATCAGACATATTCCCCCAGAATTGGATTTACCAAATACTCAATTCCTTGAAACAAATATGCCGTAAGAGTTGAGACTGATCTTACATACAACGGCCAAATACCAGTACAACTATATTGGCAGCATTTACAGATGCTACAATTTAGGCATTTACTGCAATGATTGTTTATCTCTGACAGATCCTATGTCCTTCTTAGAATTACTTTCCCTGGGCATTATGACATGAAACTTTATTTTGGAGGCGGAAGCCAGAATCTGTAACTTTAAATCATCATTGTACCACCATTCGTAATTAAGTAAATAGCAAAACAGTGATATGTGAATACTACAACAACCAAACTTGAATCATATAAACACCAGAAAAACCACTAGGTCCACAAATCAATGATAAAGACTTTGAGTCCACAAGCACTGCCGACAACTGGGCAGACTCGGAATCTGTAGGCCAACACAATGTAGCTAATTGTACAACCCTAAATGTTCTCGAAACTAGACAAAGTTCTCTGCTCTACATCAGATAAGAAAAATAAATCCAATTCCTGGATTGATGTAAAGCCTAACTAGCTCAAGCACAACCAGAGAAAGTGATGATGGTCACAACTGCTGTTTAAAGTGGATCAGAAGCTTCTCCACTTTATTTATTATGCCGACTCTTTCCGTCACCTTTTCTACTATTGCAAGTAGGCAGATAGTTGAATATTAGAAGACCACCAGCAAAATGGGAGTTTACCTGGAAAATCGCAGCACTAGAAATTGAGCCCTGAGAGGTCTCCTCTTCACAAACCACAATGTTTTCAAGATTTACCCAGCCTCTGAATATAAAGGGATCAGCCCATGCACCATTTTCTGCAAGTCACTGTTAAGTATGATCTACAAGTCTACACACAGACACACAGTTTTATCGAAACAGATAATGATTACTAAAGAAGGAAAAAGATAAACTGATTTAGCTGAAATAATGAACTAGGAAAATTCTGTCCTGGTGCCAACACTGTCCACCCCCTCTCTGATCTATTAATAAAGTCTGGCTACTTACATTCAGAATTTATACTCTCCACGGCACTCAGCCCTTGGTAAGAGAAGCTCATTTGAACTCATTGATCATTCCACAAAATTAAGTAAAAAAGATGGCTTTATATAGCAAAATGAAAAGGTTCAAATTTCCTGCAACTGTGAGCACTTTATATTATTTCGGTTCTTCAATACTGATTGAAGAATTTGAACGCCTTCTCTTGGGTTCACGATCCCCCAACTGCAACGCAAAACAGAGGTCTTCGTCGGAGCCGTTCCTCAGTGCTGATAGATTATTCGATTCGGGGGTATTGTCTTGAGTCTCTTTTTTGTGCATAGGGGACATATCAATGAAGTTGGGAATGAACTGGTGTTCTTCTATATTGGCTGGCGCAGTGTCGACCACATCTTCTATACGGAACTCATTATGCAAAAAAGGCGGGTTCACCCCTAAACAGGTTCCATCTTCCCTGGGGATTTGTTCAATATTGAAACCCAAAGGCTCAAATAAATCTTTCTTTTTACCCTTTGGTAATGTTCCTTCTGCAAGAGCAGACTCTCCAGCCATGGAATCTGCAACTGCTGCTAATGCAGTTCTTTGCTCTTGCACTGCTTCTGTATTCAAACCTCGAGAAGTAAACAAATAATCAGGCTCTATAGTAAAAGCAGGGTCCCGTTAACTCTCATACAATCTTTTGGGGCATTTATGTAAATATCCAGTTGTAATTATTTATCACTTTTTGCATTACTCTACACATAGGAAAAACCAAACTAGATGGCTCCAAACCTTTAACCCCATGAAAATTTGGTCAAGGTTCTTTAACATGATCATTCTGATGAACCATCAGTTTTAATGAAATTCCACCAACTTCTGATGGGGTTAATATGCTTCAGAATGATCTGATTTACGTTGAGAGAGGATCTAAAGAGAAGGATAACATTAAAATTATCGGTCATTAAATAATTCTAGGTGGCCACACAGTGAAGTCTAACAATCATGCAGAATTGGGTCACACCTCTCCAGAAAACACTCAAAAGTCAAGTCAGAGTAGATTCAGTCCCAGAAGAAAAAAAACACTTGTTTTAAGAGCACAAACCTTGAAGTCCTTCACTGGTTGTTATCAGATCGAGTTCAAGGAGATCAAGAAGACGACCAAGATCCACTCCACTTGTCCAATTCTCAGGAGGTTGGCCAACTTTCAGCTTCAACCGCCCACGATTTGCTGTTCCACCCCATATGATCCCAATGGGCCTTGGCTTCTCATCTTTCTGGGCTGTTAAAAGGATGAGACTACCACTATCTCCTTCAAGATCGAAGGTTTGTTGGTTCTCACCCACAACAAGAAAATCAGTGAAGAAGCAGATCCCCTTCTCGTCATTGTACTCAAGTGCATAGGCGGTTATTGTCCCAGTAGTCAAGCCGGAGCTTCTTCCGACCTTCACCACTTGCTTCCCGATGAGGCTGTTGATTGGAGATTGCAAGTCTATAATTTTAACATCCCCAATCTCGCCTACACCCTTCACAATTGTAGTCACATTAGAGATTTCTAAATCATCAGCAAAAGGAATGAAGGCCCCATCAGCTCGAACAAAGGTCTCTGCAATAGCAACGAATAAATCCGTGGGTCAGCTTTAACCAAACAATCTTTAATAAATGACAATCTTTTTTAAGATGAGGTTAATTTACAAACTGTGATTTGACATCTGGCAGAGTTTTTCTACGGGTTTAGTAATTTGACTAATTCAGAAACAGAAAGTATTACAGTCAACTAAAACTCTACGAATTTAATAACGCTGAGTAGACCAAGTAAACATAAACCAGGGTTAGAAAGAATGTTGCCATGTGAGCCCTAATTTAGGCATTATAACCTCAAAATTATCCCGAACTTCCATAACTATATATAAAAAACTTAGAGATATATCGGCACAAAATATTATGATATCTCTGAGTACAATCTTTCTTCCTACCAATGGCACTATAGGTTGCTTTATTGAGCCCTAATAACTTCCTTACTTCGTTTGCAACAATCAAATTTTATTGGTCCCATGATTCCCATCAGAAAAGCTTTAATTATCAAATACATATCAAAGTTAAAGTTCAGATGTTCTAGAAAATGAAAACTTTAAAAAGTTATCCTTGGTGGATGATCACAAGAAGCCCAGACCACAGTAGCATGATTCAAAATTCTGAGGCAGACACTTAGAATCAGCCTTTGGTTAAAATTCTAAACAACAAGAACTCCAAGGTGGGTATCAACCTAACTGCGCTCTTCATCAATTAGGTGTATCACTTGTATCAGTAAGTTACAAAAAGATGGCCCAGCTTCAGCCCAGAAGAAATATTGTTGAAACCAAGAATTTCTCTATCAACATATGTCTGTTGTTGCCTATGTTTTTATATGTTAAGGATAGGATGCCATGAGGGGTTTCACAACAAGTCAAAACAACAGTACCTGGGTTTGTTCCAGCAAAGGTGCCATACCAAAGATCATCTGTAATGAAAGATGTAGCCCTCTCCACTGCTCCCAGATACACCCCAGGTCCAAGGCTGGGAGGCAATGGATGAAACATCTTCTGATTTGGGTAGTCAAGATCAACCGCTACATGCCTATTTGTCAAGAATCCAACTTGATGGTTGCCTGTACGGCTCCTTACTATCGCACCCAATGTTCCATAAGTCTCTTGACTTGCAACCTAAAGCATCAACAAAAGAGTGATTAGTTTAACGAGAACAATAAATTTAAAAGATATACAGTCCAAAAGAGTAAACAAGAAAGTAATTGAAATTCTATAATACACTACCCTGGAAGATTGAATTCAAGAAATGATCACAAACCGGACCCTCAGATCGATATGTAACCATCAAGGTCAAAATATGCAAATGCGATAAACTAACACTGGCGGATTCTAATGTTACTAGTCTCCGAAAATTGACAGTCAAATCCTATTTAACTTGGTCCTAATGTTGCTTCATTATTTGTGTACTACTGTACTTATAGTGTAAGAAACAATAAACTGTTTATAGGAAAATCAGTTGATAAATAGGTGACATGCTACACATTTTACAGCCTCCCAACTAGTCCCAGTCTGTAATGGCATATCTAGACTGTGGAAGTATACATGGGAGAGAAGTAGGAGAACATACTAACGTCCACGGATAGCCAATCACCCTATCAAGATTAGACTTTAAATGATGCTGTGCTAGACAATTAGCCAACTGACAAGTTACCAGATATTTCATTCATGCAACATGTTATCTACTTACACGGTTACATAATGAGTTGCAATCAGATAAACGTATTTTCAAGAACTTGGAATGTGCAAATACACTGACGATACAGGAGACAATAACGCAGCTTGGAATGGAGATTACCTGACCAGGGGATTTTAGCTTAACTATGAGGAAACTGAATTGCCTTCAGGATATTGACTATTTGAAAATACTTCAAAATATGTCTATATGCAAAAAACCAATAACGTTTGGAAAAGGTAATAGCCAAAATAGGATCTATTTCATTTTTAGGAGCTTTCTTACTCGTGGAAGAGCTCCAAGGAATGCAGGGCTGGAAACAATCTTCTGATGGGTAAAGGTGCCAGGGGGTAATATCAAGATCATTAAAATGATAACTAATTAAATTAAAACATAACAAAGAAAAGGAATGGAAACAGATAAACAATAGCATAATTGTTAACATGGCTCCTTCAGAGTGACAAACTCAAACCTATACGCTACGCTCTAGGACCTACAGGATTAGTAGTACACAGGGGGTAAAACCTTACAGAAAAAGCAAACATCCCCAAGAACAGTAAGGTAACAGATTGGACAGAAAAGATAACTAGTTTAACACATAGTCCACTAGATGCCAATATCCTCTATAAAGCTGGTTAAAAATAAAATGTGTCCCTCAATCAGTAAACCCTGTGAATATTTGTGTGCCAAGAAAGTGGAACAGATAGTGAATGAAGCATTTGAGGGTTAAGCAAGGATTACCTGGGAACCTGAACCAATACACAGATCGCTTCCTCGTAATCCATCAACAAGCTCAGTGTACAATTGTTCTTTGGGGGTTTGTGCAGGAGCACCAAAGTATGAGAACTCAACAACGTCTACATCACACCATACGCCACCTGGCCCCTGCACATTGACTTCAAATCATTTCCAACTTCGGAAAAATATAAGCAAATCCTCCTTATCTCTAATTTCACATCGAATTGATAAGAGGGAAGAACGAGTAAACGTATGCTCGCCATCATACACAATGAGATGCAGAGCGAAAGTATAATACCAGTACATACTGCTCTTACCTCGAGGGCAGCCGGTAAACACTGGATGTGGTTGAGCCACTGCCTATGAACTTTCCGGGCAACAAAAACAAGAATAGCAGGTATATCTGTCAACGTACCCTTGCGGATCCGAAACCCAATTGCGGTGCCGAGACTATAACGTCGCAAGATCTGGCTATGAAATGCCCTTATTGTCATCAGCTCGAGCAAACTGGTTGCTTGCTTCCCCGTTGGTAAGCGATCATGTGTTTCAGGCAGTACCCCTTTCTGAAGATTCCCGAAGTAGTTTGCACGATCTTCAGCAGCTCCATTCAATCGACTGGAAGTGGGCCATGAGAAGTAGGCAGCATTGCTTTCAGAGTGCTGACCAGCTGATGCAAAGGCTTGAAGTGGTGGTGGACTTGCTGATGGTAGGTTTGGATGACAACAATAATTCCGTTCCATGTCTAGAGCCGATTCCTCTGATTGTGTAGAACCCGAGTGTCGCGCCCCCCTTAGTTCATAAGATCCGCTCTTCCCCATTATCCAGTTGGCCTAAGTGAATGTCAAAATTTCAAAAATAAATTAATTAGCGTACCCAAACTATCAATAGAATAACTCCACACAATTGACACCCATAACTCCATATACTTTCTATGCATCACTTATATTCATTCTTAAAAACAAGAATGTTCAAAACAGATTAGAAACACTGTTCGAACCTGCTGAATTTTTAGGGAAAGAGATTAAACATGCCAAGATTATCTTGCAAATGAAATGCAACCACATGACTTGAGCTCAATGATGCAAAACCACCAGGAAGCAGAGGGCTTAGGATTTATTCCTATTCATCATAAGATGAGCCGAGAAGGAGGTCATCATCATCATCACGCATAAGAATAAGAATAGTATAAAACACGCACAAACAAGCAATACCTTCTCAAACCAAACCAAACAACAACAGAGAAGGAATGATTGGGTAGAATAAATAAATAAACAATCATAGCTACAAACCACAAGTAACCACTTTTTTATTTACTTTTTTTTTCCTTCCTCAACTTAGCATAAAACCCGCTTCATGCTTGCAGAATACATTAACCCCAATATTCTACTTATGTGTATTAAATGATAAAAGGGCAAAATCAGCAGCAGCAACAACAGTAAAAAGAAACAAAAAAAAATTGAAACCTAGAAAGTTTAACCAGCATATACCCTTAAAGCAAAACTCTCCTGAAGAGAAAATGAAACCCCCAAAACAGTAGTAGTGACAAAAACAAGCTTCACAGATGAAATTAGGCATCACACACAAAAAATAGAAAAATCCAAGTAGAAAAATATTAGATCAACACAAAAAAACAAGTAGAACCCATAATGAAAAAGGGGAAGAAGATAAGGAAAAGAAATAAAACTGATGAGAGAGAGAGAGAGACAGAGAGCTCACCTAAAGAACAATGGGGAAACCACTAGTACTGAAGAAGAAGAAGAAGAAGAAGAAGAAGAAAGTAGAGTAACAAGAAGAGCTTGTTGATAAGTATGATGATGCCCTAATAGCACTCCTAGTACTACTACTATTACTAATAGTATTATCAACAGTAGCAAATGAAGGAGGAGGAGGAGGACGAAGAGTATTCCAAAATTGCCCCCCATGTGTCAGATCGGAGCGGGAATCTCTTCTTCAACAACAACAACAAGAATTGACAGCTTGCATCAATTGCAGAAGAGTGGTTGTTGTAGAACAAATCCATCTAATCTAATCTAACCCTATTTTTTCAAACTAATTTAATTTTACTACAAACCCCACATTTAATTTTAAACATTTCTTTGGAGAAATCACTAATCAAAGACTTGATTGATTGAGGAGGAGGAGGGATATCCAAAAGAATTTTTTTTTAGAGAAACTGCTCCTCAAATTTCTACTACTATCAAAATTTTGTCAACAACTCCTTGTAATAAATATGAATACAAGTATCTGCTCTTTTTTCATTTGTAATTTTTTTCTTTTAATTTTCTTTTTACCTTATTTTGTTATTTTTTTGTGTAAGCTTGAGATGGAGAGGATTTTTGATGGAAGGGCAAACCAAAGGGGCTCCTACCCTACTACGACAAGGACAAATTAAAGAAAGAGAAGAATAACGGGGTCTACTAATATTTGCTCCCCAAAAGTTGCACACTTTTTCTATTTTTTTTTTATTTTCTACAACATTTCTTGGAGTGAGTATTGGGGCGTCACATTTCATTAGAAGGGCGTCACCTAATAGGATAAAAATGGGTCATCCATAAATAATTTCAAAAAACCCTCGTCTCAAATAATTTTGTAATGACCAAACAACTCTTCTTAGTTAATTTTAATTTAATTTAATTAGGTAATATTAAATTAATGAATTTTGTTATATACTTGGTGAATTCTGGAACAAAGTTTTTTTGGGAAGAAAAAACTAGAGAGAAGAGAAAAAAAGAAAAAAATTGGAGATTTCTTTCAAAACCTATATTTTGATTCACTCAACCAAAATGAATGAAACAAGTTACCAATTCGAGGTGGGTGAATCTTTGTATGATAGAGAAAACAAGTTTTACATTCCTCGTGTTGGAGACCAAGAGATGGATGATTTGTTAGATGGTAGAGAGGGTTTAACACAAAGTGATGATGGATTTCAACCAATTGAAGAAATAAATCAATAAAGTGAAGAACCAATGGTTGAAAATCAACAGGTATGCCTCTAAACTATCTCCCATGAGTTCAATTTCGCACAAAATTAGCTGAAGTACGTTAAAAAAATCAGATGTTTCGACTTTCATGGGATTTTACGGTTGGGTTTAGCTTCGTTTCCAACCGTAATCCATATTTACGATTAGGTTTGGATGAACTCCTAACCGTAACTGATTTTCAATAGGACAAAAGATTAATTACGGTTGGTAAAGTGGCATAACAAACCCAACCGTAACTCATTATTGCATGGGTATTTATTGCACTTTTTACGGTTGGGTTTTATACAATTCCAAACCGTAAATTACTTACGTCTGGGTTCGATTTTTTCCTTTCCAACCGTAAATGTTCATGTGTTTTAAATTTTGTTCCTACGGTTGGGTTCGTGTGTCTTAAAACCTGGACGTAAGTGTACTTTTCCTTCTTCTTTTGGACTAATGTTGTGATATTTTGGTTGATAGATCGTGCTTCCACCTAGCCCAATGTCTTCCCAACCTGATGCAAACGAAATTCTAACTGAAGATTCTTCCCATCACTATTTGAATGACATGGTAGGTGTTTTTTGTTGTTTTGAAACTAATGGAAAGATATGTTGCTCATTCATTTTGACCATATCACTATGTTTTTTTGACTAACTTTGAGTTTTTGGACCATGTAGACATGGAAAACGAAGAAAGAAGCACAGGAATGGACAAGAGAACGTGGCAAGTTAATTATGTGTGTTATAGTTTGTAATGGATCAACAAATAACCGCCACTTTCAAATGGTTTGCGAGTGTAGTGGAGAAAGTAAAAGTCATGTGAAAAAGGGTACCGAATATAAACCAAAGACGAAGAGGAAGAATACTACTTTCACTAAGAAGACTAAATGCCCGTTCAAGCTTCAATTCAAGCACAACAAGAAAAGTAAGGTGTGGTATTTGGAGAAAGTTGTATGGGTCGTCATAACCATCCCATACCGGATACTTTGCTATCCCATCCTTATGCGGCGCGGCTTAATGATGAAGAAAAACTCATTGTAAGATCCATGACCGAAAACCATATGAAACCCATTGATATACTTGGTCATATAAAGCTCCTTAACCCATCGAATGTTTCTACTTTGCCAACCATCTACAACGCCAAAACAAAATTGAAAAATCAGCAATGGTATTGGGAAGCCATGGCATATTCTCTCACCTTGGAAGATTATGAAGAACGATCTCGTATGTTATTGGCTAGTTTGAGAAGTTATCCAATTATGGTGAAATATTTGGTGGACAATTGGTTGGATCCGCACAAAGAAAAGTTCGTAGCCGCATTGACGAACCAATATAGACACTTCGGCAACCAAGCTACAAGTACTGTGGAATCGTCTCACAAACGGTTGAAGAAGAAGCTTCATAGTGGTGATGGTGGATTTGTTACGGTACTCCAAGCCATGCACACCTATTTCCTCCGTGATCTCGATAGAGTTAGGGAGCATTTTGAAAAAAAACAATCTAGTAGACACATTAAATGGAAAGACAATCCTTGGCTTCATGGAATTACTCATAAAGTGTCGCATCGTGCAATTGATTTGATCATGAAAGAAATGATACACTTTGAGTTGGGTAACTTTGATGGAAGAGAGTGTGTTTGTCCTAACATGACAAGCTTGGGCCTCCCATGTCGGCATGTCATAGCCAATTACAATGACAAAGTTATTCCGATACAAGATGTTGATCCCTTTTGGCAACAATTATCATTCCATGAAACAATAGTTGATCAAGATTTTGGAGGAACATTTGGCGATACCGACATCGGAAAAGCGCTAGCCGCGAAATATGATACATTAACACGGGGGCAAAGGAAAATATGGTTGAGTAACTTCGTATACCCACAATCTAGGAATAATATGAAGGAACCACCTAAGAGGAAGAGAAAGGGGAGGCCTTCTACGAAACAAAAGAGGAGTGTAGTAAGGAAAATGGCAATGGAATTGTTGGAAGAATCAAAGAAAATAGATCCTTCGGGTTATGAGTTGTTGCGAAAAGCCTATGAAGCAGAGGATGAGATGGAGGAGGATGTTCAAGGTAGAAACAAATGAAGAAGAGGTCAAATATAAAAAGGGGAACCAAGTCATCGAAATGAACAAGAAAAAGGAGAACCAAGTCATCAAAATGTACAAGAAAAAGATCTTGAGCCTCCCTCTCAAGAAAGTTCAACAAGCAAAGTTGATTTTAAAGGAAAATGTCCGGTCTTTCGTTCCAAACAACTAGCAAAAAGCGAAGTTGTTAAAGGAAAAGGTTTCAAACAATCCGGAACAAAAGATGGGGGAGATAAAAGAAAAGGTTCCAAAGAATGCGGAACAAAAGATGGGGAAGTTAAAGGAAATGGTTGCGAAGTTCCCTCCCAAGGAAGCACAAGAAAAAGACTTAGCGGTGGAGACGGTGTTAAACAATTAGCAAGAAATATAGGAAAAAGTCCGATGGTTGGAATATTTTTCGTCAAGTGAAAGGAAGGGGACTGTTCGTATTCCAAACGCAACTTACAAACCACCCCCTAGAGATAAGAAGGGTCGATATTTCCGGAATTTATATATCATCTATGAAAATTACCTTCTTTTCCCCCCCGTTCGTGACTATATTAAGGCCACAGATGAGGTAGATGGAGATGGGAATTGTGGTTACCACGTCTTCGTGGATCAACTTGGACCCTTTGAAGACGCAAAAGATTGGGGTTGTGAAGAAGTTGACTATGTAAGGCAAAAATGTTTATTGGAACTACGTGGGCACCGAGATTATTACATACCAATGATGAGAGGGCCTCACCTTTTTTGATGCATGGAGTCAATGTTTGTGCCAATTGAAGGCATTTCTTTTTCTATTTTACATATCAAAATGAAACAAACATATTAGTACAAACAAATATAGCGTCATGAAACATATTAGTAGAAATATAAAAAAGGATCATAAAAAATAACAACTTTACTTACCGTCTTGAAATATAGCGCCTTCCAATCCATATCAAATACACTTTTCTTCTCGGCTTCACGCGTCTTCTTTTCTTGAGCCTTTTGGATATATACCGCTGCTTCCGGATCATTATTGATCACATGAGGATGACCAAAATGGTAATACCATTCCAAATAACCTTCTTCGGCTTCCTTTGTGCCTAGAGCAGGAATGAGCTCCTTCATATGGATTTGGTATTGTGCATTATTATGGTCGTTCCAAACATCAATACTTGGCTCTGGGCTGTAGTTGAGCATGACATTTGCACTTTTTACGGAAGAAGCATTAGCACACAATTTGAACGATTCTTGAGTGACTTTTTCTTGCATATAACCATATTGGCGGAGAACTCGACGTGGATTGGTCATTACGTATCCATGAGGATGACACAAAGGCCCGTTATAGGATTCCAAACTTGAAAAAACATGATGATCAATCTCTTCTCCAAACTTATCTTTCTTTATATCTATGTAAGGATCAAATATTACATCTTCAACAGTGAGAGCATCCATTTTCAACCTTAAAGCAGCTATCTTCTCTTCTTTGTGCTTTACTTGGGTACCAGTGAATACAAACTTTTTTCCTGTAGGACCAGTTTCATCATCTGACCAAGTTGTAGAAGGTCTCATGCTCGGAAAGTGGTCATATACCCATGCCTAACAAATTATATATAAACATAATAAATATATACATAAAACAAAAAAAGAAAAGATATATATAACAAAAAAATAAAATACAAATTACCTGAAAAAGACCAACATTCCCAGCAAGTTCAGTGGCTCCAACCCTCGAAGCTCTTCGAAAACTATCAAGTAAATAAGCAAGGGTGGCGGTGCCCCAAGCATACTTTTTGGTCTCCTTGATATCTTTTAACCATTGTAGATAGTGAGCATTAACTCGATTCCCCGAGTTATCAAGAAAGAATATGGTACCAAGGGAATACAATAGGTACGCGGTGGCTGTACGACGAGCTCTTGTTTCATCTATCACCTCCTTACGTACTACTAAACCGTTATGTGTTCCTCCAAACATATCTTTCAGATTCTTCAACAGTATCTTTTTGACAGGTATAGCTTGACCTTCTCTTGGTTCAGTTGGTTTATCTCCACCATCCCACTTAAACTGTTTCTCCGTCTCAGCTGGCTCCCATCCAAGTGTGTCTTTGACAAGAGCATAAAGATCTGTCCAACTCATGTTGTTGTCAAAACCTTCAGAAACAACTTTTCCTTCAATGTTTAAGTCCAAGATTTGCTTCACATCATCTGGCGTTATTGTCATCTCGCCGAATGGGAGATGAAAAGTATCGGTTTCTAGCCAATATCGCTCTCTAAAGGCACTTGCAATAATATAATCAAACTCATGTTGATGGTATAGAATTCCACGACCTAACCCTGAATCCAATACAAGATCACGAACCGCTTCACATTCTTCACCTAACGGCCAATGAGCAGCCTTTTGATGTTTCATTTTCTTTACCGCAATTTCATAATCCTACAAAGAATGTATAAATAACAAATTTGTTAAATTTCTAAATTATACCAAATAAACAATATATCAAGTTGAACAAAATCATGCAAAATAAGAGAAAGTTTGAGATTATTACCCTGCTTTCGCAAACCTTAGCAGCCCATGAATGTGGATAACCAAATAAGACCGCAGATTTATCGGGCGCCTCACCCCAAAGTGTACCATTCTTCTTCTTAGGCAACAAATTATTGCCTTTAGGAATATGCTTGCCTTTTGGTGAAGGTTTTTCTTCGGCTTCTTTTCCTTCACTTTAGGTTTAGGTGTAGCTTCAGGTGAAGCAACAACAACTTGTTTCCCTTTTCCTTCAACAACAAATTCTTCTTCTTCTTATTGATTTGGTGTATCCCTAATCACAAGTTTACCTCCCGATATCACCGGTAGTTCAAATTGATCCCCTTCAATTTCTAGATCTTGGAAAACATTATCTTCCTCTTGAGGTGCTTCAGGACATGTTGAGCTACTTCCTTGAATCATATCCTTCTTCTTCTTAGCATACTTGTGGAGACCTCTATAATCTACCCCACAATGAATTTCATGGCGAGGTGTAGGAGTTTCTTTTTGCGTTAAATCATTTCCTCTCTTATTCTTAGGCTTTACTCTATCAGGATTCCTGCAAATTATAAGAAATTCCACTTATACAATCAGTATTGATGGATTAGTAACACAAGCCAATCTATAAAAAAAATTAATTAATTACTATTCAGGATAAATTACGTCTAGGTTATCCAAGAGAAAAACAGAATCGAACCTAGACGTAAACAATTACGGTTGGAAAATTCAGTCATCCAACCTAGACGTAATCAAACATGAAGTTTCCTAGAAAGATACAGGAAAAATTACGTCTAGGTTTGCCCTATAGAGAACCAAACCGTATAAAATTACGTCTGGAAAATTTAGTGCACAAACCTAGACGTAAACCAAAATCTGAAATTTCGTCAAAACATACAGGAAAAATTACGTCTAGGTTTATCCTATAGAAAAACAAAACCGTAAAACTGAAAATTACGGCTAGGTTTACAAAAGGAAAATTCAGTAAACTAACCTAGACGTAAGACTACATGCAAATCCAATTTTACGGTTGAATTCAATTAAACCTAGACGTAAGTTCTTCATAATCATATTTTACATTTAGAAACCTAGACCCGAACCCAAACGTAACACCAGCAGAAACGTAACTGAAACCTAATTTTACTTCGATTTCATTCAATCTAACCTATTTTAAGCACAAAAACGAGTAAACAAAGATGGGTTTGTTCGATTATTACCTAACATACACCATGGGTTGTTGTTGAGGAGTTTGAAATTCTGATTCTTCAGTTGCTTAAAACGGTTGTTGAGGATGAAGATTTTGGTCTGGTGGTTGATTGAGATGCTGATTCCCATCACTGGAATCAGTTTGCTTCTTCCTCATCTTTAGTAGAGATTTCAATCTGAAGATGTTGAGTTTTCGAATGGCCGATTAATCGAAAACGATGAAGTGAATTGAAGTTGAATTGAAATTGAAGTTACTGTGGAGGAGAGGAAGAGAAGAAAGATGAGAAGAGGAGCAGTTTTTTTTCTTGAATTAGAATAGAAAAGATTAGGTTTTTAAGTTTTTATTTTAGTTCAAGGGTAATCTAGACATTTTGTTTTGGTGTTAGGATATCCCATAACAACTTTTTTGGACACTAAGAATCCAAGTGAAGCCCCTCTATTGGAGTGTGATGCCCCAATAATAGCTTTCTTCTGAAATAATTCTAAGTCATCGAGAGGTCTTGCTAGACCATCTTTTGTGCGTGTGATGACGAAGTTGATTAAAAGGCACAACTTTTTCTTTTTTTTGACACGATCAACGCGGGAATTGAACCTACAACTTATGGGTTGGGAGTCCAACCTCTGGCCAACTGGGCTAATGCCAGATGGTTACAACCCTTCTGTTGTTGCCTTACTTGAAACTAGGATTTTAGAAGATAGTGTTGCTGAGATTGTGAGCAAGTTAGGCTTTTCTCACTCCATCATTGTTGACCCTCATGGGTTCTCTGGAGGTCTTGTTTTGTTGTGGAGTGATAGCGAAGTTGATATTCAAGCTACTAAGAAGTTAAGATGGGCAATTCATGCTGTTGTTACTGTCAAATTTCAACAGCCGTGGATTTTGTCCTCTCTGTATGGGAGTACAAGCAAAATTGGAAGGAAGAGGATATGGAATGAGTTGGGGGGCTATCTCTGAAATTCCTTATACGTAATGGATGGTGTTAGGAGATCTTAATACTATTGCTGGGAGCCAAGAGAAAATGGGAGGTAACATGCCATCTGCAAATCAGCTATTAGAGCTTAAAGAGGTGATGAACAACTGTGGGCTTATTGATCTTTGTTTTAATGGTCCAAGATTTACCTGGAACAACAAAAGAGCAGGTGTGGCTAATATCAAGGAGCGTATTGACAGGGTTGTTGCTAATACTAATTGGCAGAACAGATTCCACAAGGCTCATGTATATCATTTACCCTACTATAATTCTGATCATAGAGCCTTTATTGTCGATTTAGATCCGAAAAGTAAGTTTAAACCTAGACCTTTTAGACTTGAGGCTGTTTGGACTGAGGACCCTAGATACGAGGCTATTGTAGAAAAATCTTAGTCTCGCCAAGGTTGTAATTCCACTAGTAATCACTTCCTTGATAATGTAGCTAAGATTCAGGATGAATCCAAAAAGTGGAACAAACATGTGTTTTGGAAACCTGTTTCGTCAAATTGATGATGCCCATGAGCAGCTTATTTTGAGCCAAAATGAATTTGACAATTGGCCATCTGATGATGCCAAACTTAAAATTACCAATTGTCTCATTGAGTACCTTAGACTTTTAAAGCTTGAGGAGGTGTATTGGATACAAAAATCCAGAGTCTTTTGGCTCAAGGATGGCGACCTCAATACTAAGTTTTTTCATACTTCTACTATAGTTCGAAGGAAAAGAAACTCCATTGTTATGCTCAAAGATAGTATGGGTAATTGGATTAATTCGAGTGAGGATATTGATTCACATATTGTGGATCATTTTAGTAACTTGTTTAACTCTTCTACTTCTGATGTGACTAATAGTGAATTAAGCACTTTGTTCCCTCCTGTTATCACTGCTGAAGACAACTTGCAGCTCAACCGCGATGTTAGTGTGGCTGAGATTAGGCAAGCTATTCGACAGTTGGTTTCTCTTAAGGCCCCTGGTCTTGATGGTCATCAAGGTATCTTTTATTCCAAGTATTGGAAGTATGTGGGTGATAGCGTTGTTGCTCTGGTAAGAGACTTCTTCTCTAATGGTCATTTAGATGCTAGAATCAATAAAACGTTTATTGCACTTATTCCCAAAATAAGTAATCCCACTTGCATTAAAGAATATAGGCCCATTAGCTTATGTAATTTTAGTATGAAAATTATTACTAAAATTTTAACTAATAGGCTTAGACCATTTCTAAGCAAAATAGTGTCTCACAATCAGTATGCTTTCATCCCTGGAAGATCTTTGTTTGACTTTACTATTTTGTGTAATGAGATTATCCATTCTTTTAAGAAGAAAAAAGGAGCTAAGGGGTGGATGGCTTTAAAATTGGATTTTGATAAGGCTTATGATCGCATTAGTTGGGATTTTCTAGAAAAGATTCTAATTTGCAATGGCTTTGATCAGGTTTTTGTTGGTTGGATTATGAAGTGTGTCTCTTCAGTTTATTTCCAAGTGTTGATAAATGGATCTCCTAGTAATAGCTTTACACCTACAAATGGTTTAAGACAAGGGGACCCTCTGTCCCCTTACCTTTTTATTTTATGTCTTGAAGTTATGTATAGACTTATCAATGCTGCTAACGCTAATAAGTCTATTTCTGGTTTTACTATTGCTAGAGGGGCACCAATGGTAACTCATTCTCTCTTTGCTGATGACATCATTGTTTTCCTGAAGGCTTCTTATAAGAATGCTTTAAATCTAAGAGCAATTTTGGATAAACTGTGTTCTTGGACATGGCAAAGGATAAATGACAACAAGAACTTTGTTGTGCTCTGCTAATCTGGGTAGAAGCTTTTCTCTGGGTATGGCGAAAGCTCTCAAGGTCAAAGTAGCTACCAGCCCAGGTAAGTACTTAGGTGTCCCATTACAATGGGGCAGAATTAGCGAGAAAACTTATGTTGATGTTCTTGACAAAATGAGTAATAGGCTTCAGGGATGGAAATATAAGAATCTCAATATGGCTGGTAGAAATACTATGTTAAGTGCTTGCATTGACCGTATTTCTTATCATGCTATGTTTGTAGTTAAATTGCCTAAAACTTTGTTGAACAAACTTGATAAGTTTAGGAGAAACTTCTTCTGGGGGGTAACAAGGATAGTAGGAAAATCCATAATGTTAAGTGGTCAACGGTCTATCGACCTAAAGATCTAGGTGGAATTAACATTAGGAATTTGGAGTTTAACAACTTAGCCCTTCTTTCTAAAATGGCTTGGAAGGTTGTTGTGGAGCCAAATAGCACCGTGGCTAGGTTGTTAAGAGCCAAGTATCATAAGCAGGTAGGATTCTGGGATACCAATCTGAATTATGGTTCTTCGGCTAGTTGGAGAAGCATTCTTCAGGGTAGAGATGCCATTAGGGATTGTGTGAGATGGAGCATAGGAGATGGGACCCAGGTTGACTTTTGGAGGGATCATTGGATTGGTGATTCGTCCATAGCGTCTTTAGTTACTCATGATAATACTGATTTTCCTAGAGAGCCAGTTAGTTCTTAAATTGATTCAGTCACTCTTGAGTGGGATACTGTTAAATTTGGAAATAATGTTGATCCTAATATTGTTGAGACAATTAAGTCCATTCATATTAGTAATGTTTCTAACAATAGTGATAAACTAATATGGTCTGGTAGCAAGTCTGGTGCTGTCACTATGAGTGATGCGTATAGGTACATTCAGAAAAAGAACATTGGTGAGGAGACTACAAACAAGGACTGGAAATTCCTTTGGGCACTTAAGTGTCCGTTCAAATACAAATTTTTCTTGTGGCAATTATGTCACAACAAAATTCAGGTTAATGAGTCCCTTTACCGTAAAATAATTGTGAAACACCCAGGGTGTTTACTTTGTAATAAGGATATAAAAACTTGTATGCATTTTTTTCCCGGTTGTGCTGTTGTTATGCCAATTTGGAAGAAAAATATGGATTGGACAGGGATTAAACTTGATCTAGAACAGTTCTCCCCTAGTTTTCTTAAGAAAATATGCTCTTATGAAGCCAATATTGGTTCGCTAAGGATCTCTGTCCTTTCATTTTGTGGGGTATTTGGATTCATAGAAACAAGTTGATTTATGAGAAAAAGAGGTTTAATGGGCTCTGGGTGTTGGCTGAAACTATTAAGGCTGCTAAGGAGTTCTATAAGGTTAACTCTGACTTGGTCATGTGAGACAAGGCAAAGGAGGAATTTTTAATTGCTTGGCAGAGTCCAAGTAATGGTTACTTTAAATTAAATACTGATGGTTCTTCTAATGGGTGTGGTTTTGCAGGGATTGGAGGAATCATTAGAGATGAGTCTGGAGCCTTTGTTGCTTGTTATGGCAAGCACATTTTCAAGAACAACAACAATGTTGTTTAAGTTTGGGCGATCAGAGATGGTTTGCGTCTGGCTGCTAACCTGGGTTTACATTGTGTGGAAGTGGAGAGTGATTCTAACTACGTTGTTCAACTATGTCAAGAAGAAACTTCATCCAATTGGGATACCTATGGTCTCATCGGGGAGATTTTGGAACTCAAAAGCTCTTTCAGTCATGTGAAGTTTGTGCAAAGATATCGTGAAGCTAATAATGTTGCTGATCTATTGGCAAAGAAAGAAACTACTAGAGAACATGAAGGAATTTGGATTAGGGATATGCCTAATTTTATAGCTACTTTATTTCATAATGACGTTGTGGGTGTTGCTACACCAAGACTTGTAGGCGTTTCAGCTTAGTATTTTTTTTTTATGTTGACTTATCAAAAAAAAAAAAAAATCATCGAGAGGTTTGGAAAAGGTTAATACGTCCCTTGTTGCCAAGAGCCATATCCGCTGTAACAGTTTTTACAACAGACCAACAGACCCAATAAATCAAATGCTCTAATTTTTTCTTGTTTTTATCGATTATCATTGGTCATTCTATTTTTGGAAAAAAAGATACTATCAGTTTTCTCAATTTGATCTATTTTTAGACTAAAATGAAAAACTTAAAGTATCTTTATTCCAGAATCGGAGAGAGTATTTTTTTTTTTTGTCGGAATGCAGATTTTGGTGAGAAAAACACATCACCAAAAAGCTACTATAAGAATATTGACACCGAAATTATGAGATAATGTGAGTAGTATCATGTGAACTAACCTTTAAGATGGCAGTGTTGTTAGTTCGAGGAATGTGCTGACATGTAGTATGTAGAAGATCGACTGTGAGGTTTTTGTATTGACGAAAGACATTGTTCATGTGCCAAGCGGCAGTACTAGCTGCACGGTTGAGGTCTGAAAGTTGTTAGCAGTTTGTATGAATGCAGACAATGGATATATGATTTTAGTGCAGCCAAAGCAAAGCATGAAAAACTAGCTTTAACATTTAGAACTAAGAAGGCCCATCCCCATCCACCACCAGAACGCACAAAGGAATCATCGTCGATTGAGAACAAAAATAAGTATAATTCATATAGAAACCAGATTCTTTAAAAGAAGCATCGATGTATATCAGCCAATCGATGGGGAAAAAAAGTGAGACAAAAAGTGTGGAAGAAATTGGAGGTCGCCGAAGGAAGTGAGACATAAAGCGTAGAGGAACTTCGAGGTGGTGTGCTGGGAAGTGAAACATAAATGGTAGGAATATAATCACGAATATAACAAATTAATTAATTGGGAAGGGAAGGGTTCGATACCACCAAAGTAGTACAACAATAGTTTCAAAGAAGCCAAATGATGGTAATAATAAAGTGGAATGATGAGTGTGGATATCATATTCCATTTGTATATAGAGTTTTCTCTTATCTTTTCCACAATTAATATGTCTAGACAACAAAGTTCGTTGTGACGGACTGGAAAATTACGCCTAACGTGCCAGGGCGCGCATGCCATAACTTCCCCGATGCGCCATGATGATGCTATTTACCGGGCCTTAAAACTAGGCAAATGCACGTTCATCTGTCCTTGCAAACATGCTCGCGGAGCATGATACATCTAACTTAGCTCTCGCACCTTTCCAACTTACCATAGAACAAGGGTACAAAGCCTTGCCTCAACGTAGGAAAATTTATCACTGAATTTCCTATCTAGCTGAGGAACCGTCATACTTCCGAGTCTTGTCCAGGTATAAGGCATGCCTTGGGCTTACACATAGGTCATTGCAGGCATAATACCCCCTCTTCACTTAGCTTAGGCATTGCTTAAAGCATGCACTTGTCTTGCTCGCGCCAAGGGTGCATAAATCAAGCTCATGACATACTTTCTTTAGGCTTATGCAAGCTCTGCTAACTTTCATATCGATGTAGATTACTTTCGAGGCCATGCCCAATGCGCCATTGGTACATGCCTTAGTCGAACGACTTGATAGGAAATATGAGTATCCAAGGAATGGAATGCAACTTACCTCATCAAGTTTGGCCACAATCATCTCTTGCGTCGAGCTACTGAGCCAGATGATATGAGAGGCCAGTATGCCGTAATCATCTCGCAATTAGGTGATATGAGCGACAAAGTGCTGGACCGGCAATGCTGCAACTCATTGCGGATGCCTACGTACCCTTCCCTACTCTAAAGGGATCAAGCATAGACCGTAGTTCATTCTCGAAGGGACGGAAACTTACGTAAACTCGTTTGCAAGATCGTGGCCTAACAATAATGGTAATGGCTTAGTCAGTATAGGTTGTTCCGTCAAAATGCACAAAGGTTGCGCATTATCAAGTCCGTGACATGGCATAGTGATATATAAGTATCAAATGCCCTATTTGAAAGGCTATGCAGCTATATATGAGGCTTACGCATCATTTATACTCTTTCGGTTAGGCTATGAAGCTTACTTGGTGCATGGTCCGCATATGCACCTTCAACCAACTACCACTCCTTATATATGTTAACTTACCAGTTGTACAACTTAGAAAAGGGGTGAGGATTGACATGATTTCTTCACTATTCATGGCTGTTGCCATGTATCCCTGAATAACCGACAATGATTGATGAGTTCTGTTCTATATTGCATAATGATTGCGCAATACTCGTTCTGGCTATTGCACAATGATTGTGCAATATTCACTCGGCCAACCCTCTCTGGCCTGATACACAATGATTGTGCAATATTGTCCCTAGGCCAATCGTCCGCATAATGTGCGATGTTTGCGCTGCATCGTCCAAGGCCATCTGCCCAACTAACCCAATGCACAATAATGATGCAACATTGGCTCTAGGCCAATATTCCTCTTAACGCGATAGAAACTTGAGATGAAGCTTTATCTCATGTCATGGCGTATCTTTGCACATGCGCCTTGCTAAAAATTCAGGGTGTTATATCATTCACACATTTAAAGAATTTCGTCCCCGAAATTCAAAACAAAACTATTATGGACAAACTCTTCGGTTTGAATTCCTAAACAAAAGTCTCATACCAAATACTCAGAAATCACGGGTTTCCTCAAGTTGTCATGAACATCAATTTATACCTTCTGAGCAACCGTCCCAAACCGCCTGCCCATGGATCCAAAAGTATCCACAACGTTACCGAGAATATCGAATTGGCCAGTTGCTAAACGATATCTCAACCAGATAACCTAAGAGGCGTCCCATACCACCACTCAGGAATCCCTAAGATTTACAAGTTGAAAGATGTCATCGAAATGACATGCAAAATATTAACGCAATACTATAGGACCCAACTCTAATGCAAGTGCAGTAGGATGCAAGACACCATCCCTGACGGATTTCCGTTTACCCATCATAATGGGTTGCTAGCCAACCTAACAACGCAGACCATCCCGGACGGGTGAGGGGTGATCAATCCCAATGCCAGTGGTAGTAGGGTACCAGCCAAATGTCCCAGACAGCACCGTCCCAGACGGATTTTCTGGCAAACTCACAGCGCTTAACAAGCTCAACTCGATTCACAAAGTAACTAACATGGCAGTTACAAACTCTTTCCCGCGCAAAAGTTGGCCTACTCTCCAACTTTATTTCCTTTTTAAAGGAAAAATACTCGTTGACGAGTCCACTCCGCACAGTCCCCAGAGTTATCTCGGAACTTTCTCTGATATCAACTGTGACGGACTGGAAAATTACGCCTAGCACGCTAGGGCACGCACTCCATAACTTTCCCGATGCGTCATGATGATGCTACTTACCGGGCCTTAAAACTAGGAAAATGCACGTTCATCTGCCTTTGCAAACATGCTCGCGGAGCATGATGCATCTAACTTAGCTCCCACACCTTTCCAACATACCATAGAACAAGGGTATAAAGTCTTGCCTAAACGTAGGAAATTTATCACTGAATTTCCTATCTAGCTGAGTAACCGTCATACTGCCGAGTCTTGTCCAAGCATAAGGCATGCCTTGGGCTTACATGTAGGTCATTGCAGGCCTAATACCCCCTCTTCACTTAGCTTAGGCATTGCTGAAAGCATGCACTTGTATTGCTCGTGCCAAGGGTGCATCAATCAGGCTCATGCCGTATTTTCCTTAGGCTTATGCAAGCTCTGCTAACTTGCATATCGATGTGGCTTACTTTCGAGGCCATGCGCAATGCGCCATTGGTACATGCCTAAGTTGAACGGCTTGATAGGAAATATGAGCATCCAAGGAATGAAATGAAACTTACCTCAGCAAGTTTGGACACAATCATCTCTTACGTCGAGCTACCGAGCCAGATGATATGAGAGGCCAATATGCCGCAATCATCTCACAATTAGATGATATGAGCGACAAAGTGCTGGATTGGCAATGCTGCAACTCATTGCAGCTGCCTACGTCTATTCCTTACTCTAAAAGGATCAAACACATACCGTAGTTCATCCTCGAAGGGACAGAAACTTACGCCAACTCGTTTGTAAGGCCGTGGCCTAGCAATAATGGTAATGGCCTAGTCTATATAGGTCGTTCCGTCATAATGGCCTAGTACGTATAGGCCGTTCGACCGAGCAATGCTCTAACAACTATATCTTGATTTCTAGTCCACATTTAGTCAGGTCTCGGATTAAAATAGAAGTGTGTATTTTAGAATCGGATATCACTGCGTTCTACCATTTGAAGGAGGAGATCAACATGATCTTTGGAGAACTTCAACATTAAAAGTTAAGTGAAGACTGAATCACCTATTTCTCAAGTTTTCACCTTTCTTTCTACGAGACATTGTCGCGTGACTAAATTAGACAGTACATGCATAGCAGAAATTTCAAGTCAAGTTTATCTTGAATATTGTTCTCGAAATATTACTATTTATGCTTAAGAACATTTGTTCATACCCGATGAATTTGGTTAAGAACAGTATTGTTCATGACTTAAACTATGATTCAAGATTAATCATTTGAAAAATAGCCTGGAACAATGATATGTGCCATTGATGTTATTCGGGAATGTTTCGAATTGATTATTAGAGAGAGATATAACTACTGTTAATCTTGATACACGACAGTATGCATACCAGTTCACATACTGGGAGAACTGTCATAAGTCCAGATCCACAGTACATGTAATCATTACACATACCCGCATATCTATAGTTCGGCAGCGACTTTGTAGTACGCATACCCGGTATCCATACCACAAAAAGTCTGTGACTCGTGAACCATAAAAGGTACGCATACCCAGTATGCAAACCGGAAAAGATATGTTGGTTTTAAGACCAAAAACGGCACACATACCTAGTATGCAAACCATAAAATATCTGTGAGTTCCTGAACTTGTTTTTGTCTTAAGGGTATCCATACCCGGTACACGTACTATGACAAAGATATTCACGAACAGGTACAATACACGTACTTACCCTGTCGAATATTGTCGAATGTATTAGAATTATTTCTATGAGATAATCGGCATTTGAACAACTCTCTAAAAACACTATCTAGACATTTTTGATCATATGCATGACTCAAGAAAAGTCTTAAAGTATTATATGAAAATGGTTAAGCATATAGTTCGAATGGCTAGTTTCGGCTAACCTTTCATAAACAGGTCATTGTACACGGTTCGGTTATGGTTCATCCTAACCAGAGTGTATATTCTACTATGTTAATCTCAAGTCAAGTTTTTCATCTAATGGTGATTATTGATTGCTTGGTTCAAAAGCTATCTTAGCTTAAATCTAAAGCAACCTTGACCTTGAAAGTATATAAAAGGAGAACCTCAAACAACTGGGATTTTTTAATCCTTGACACTATTCTTGTGTGTCCTAGTTGTAAACTAGAGCCGTCCTCTCCTTCAAACCCTTCTAGGGTTTAGTGACTAAAAAGACTTCACATAGGGATTCATGAAGTCAGGTCCAATTATCTTTATCTTGATAGTTTGTGTATCCTGATCTTGGTTTGATTTTTGAGATTTGCTCTAATAGGCATAATAGATAAAATTCACAAAGTATCTTCGTCTTAGATTTTGTGATTCTACAAGTTTCGACTTGTGAAGTGAATAATAATCTAGGATGCTCTTTGGGAGTCATAAGACCAGATTTTGAGGTTTGTTAGTCTTTATCTATTGCAATTGATTTCCGGCCTCACCTTGATCTTTGATCAGAACAGAAATCACAAATAGGCTTATCTGTGGAAGGCAGATTGATTTAAAGTCTTCAATTGAGTTGAAGTAGCTCTTAGGCTGTAAAGGACGTCAGCTAAGGGAATCAATTGCTTGAAGTCCTACTGGGATTTAAGAGGCATAAGGAGCACGAATGTAACTGAATTATTGTGACGGTTTAATTCGGTCTCAACTACATCCCAGTCCGAAGTTCTGATAGTAGGCTAGTATCTGTAGCGGCTTAATACAGTTTGGTGTTTAATCTGGACTAGGTCACGGGGGTTTTATGCATTTGCGGTTTCCTCGTTAACAAAATTTCTGGTGTCTGTGTTATTTATTTTTTCTCATTATATTGTTTATCTTTATAATTATAATATCACAGGTTATACGTTAATCAATCAACGTAGATATATCGATCCTTGTTTGTTGGATATGACTTGATTGGTTCTTGGATATTGATCTTTGGAATCGCCCAAGTACTCTCATACATAATCTGGTTCACGGACTTGCTTCTCTTAACATTCTGATTGTGAGAGAAAAAGATATAAGCTCTTCATATAATTCATGATTGAGAGATTCATTAAGTTGACCTCTCGGAATTGTATTCGAGTTTAGTCCATACAGGTGTATTTTGGTGCCCCCACGTTTTTAGTCTTTGATAAGTTTTGATACTCGTTCTTTTTCAGAACTCAGTGAGAGTTCGGTTCTCACAAGACGCTTGTTAAGCTTTTCTTTATCACTCAAATAGCTTAATCTGATTTGATCAAGAAATGATTTTATTCCTTTGATTTCAGATTCCAGAGACTGGATCTTTTTATCTTGACAAAGAAAATCTTATGGAAAAACCTTAAAAGTGAACTCTTCTTGCATATCTAAAGTTGAAAGTATATATTAGAATTTTAGATCTCCGCAATGGTTGCAACACAATCTGTCTTATAGTCTTGATTGTTATTGACAGGAGAAGAGTCAAGAGTTGCAGCATATGCATTTCTTTTCCATTGAATATACTTTGTAGGACAGTCTGGACAGATATGACCAAAGCCTTCGGATTTGTCGCACTGAGGAATATTATCATCATCATCCCATCTTTTGTCTTAGAAGTAGAAGAATGATTTCCACTTGATACAGAATGATTTCTTGAATTGCTGAGTAATAAGAGATAAGCGATGATTTAATTCAGCTATTTCTTCATCATCTAGAGCTACATGATCTTTGGAGTTTTCCGGACCAGAAGTCGACGGACTTGCAATAACTTTGAAAGTCGTGCTTGTGTCTTTTTCCCTTATAGACAAACACCGATGATCAAAAATCTTTAGTTTCCCTACAAGAGTACTTCTTGATAAGGAGGAAAGATCGTTAGCTTCAATGATAACATGTTTATTAGATTCATATCAAGATGGTAACGATCAGAATCTTGCATACTATATTTTTTCTTCCAGAGATAGTCTTTCCGAGAGAAAAATAAGCATTGACAATCTCAAAGAGCTTAACGTGAAACTCTTCAAAAGTATCGTTATCATCCATACGAAGGTTTTCCCGATCAGAAGTGAGGGTTTGAAATATAGCCTCCTTTTATGATGTATTACCTTCGAATACAGTCTGAAGATTATTCCAAGCTTCCTCAGAAGTTTGACACTTAGAGACGTGATGCTGCAAATATTTGCTTACAGCATGTATGATAGCATTCAAACCATCTAAATTCTGATTTGCTAGTGTCTTTTCTTCACTTATATAATCAGCTAAGCGTTTAAACACAGTTTCCTAAAATATATCCATCAATGACTTATAACCAAGTATTAAAATCGCATGAATTAAGAAAATATTTCATAGCAGATTTTCACCACAGATAGTTTGTTCCGTCAAATCTTGGCAGTATGGTAACTGAAATGGATTTGTGCGAACTCGAATTCATTTCTTATAGGTTGGATCCCACAAAACACAGATTGTTAGATCTTTTCTTGTTTGCCTGCGCTGATACCAATTGAAAAGGCGAGGGTACCCAAAATACAGCACAATCTTTTTGTTTTAACCTATAAGTCTGATAGAAAATATGATCGTCTATGGACAAAGTCGAGACAATACGTAAACTTGATATTCACTTGACAATAGTTTCGGTACAAGACTGATTGACTATAGGATCAGAGTCAGGTGATTAAGATTAACGTACAAGTGTATTTAGTTTTTCAAAAAACGGGGGTCAAACAACCACACCCAATATTTCGTTTTGGCAATCTGTATGGACAAACTCCAATATACTTTCAAGAGAATCAACTAAACAGTCAGACTCAATCTTTAGAAAAGTATATCAAAGAGTTATATCTCAATTTTTCCATTCAATCCGCAATCAAACAAATAGGAATTTGCGAGCCCGATTGAATACGAGAAATAACTTGGACGGTATCACAAACCCATATCCAAGTGTTAATTAATTCAATCAACAACCCAAAAGCCGGATTCAAGAACTGATTGAACTTAACGCACAACATGTGATATTTAAATTACATAAACAAATATAATGTGGAAAAGAAATAACACAGACACCAGAAATTTTGTTAACGAGGAAACCGCAAATGCAGAAAAACCCCGGGACCTAGTCCAGCTTTGAACACCACACTGTATTAAGCCGCTACAGACACTAGCCTACTACCAATGAACTTCGGACTGGAATGTAGTTGAGACCTAACCAATCTCACACTGATCAAAGTACAGTTACGCTCCTTATGTTTCTGAACCCCAGCAGGATTCCACGCACTTGATTCCCTTAGATGATCTCACCCACAACTAAGAGTTGCTACGACCCAAAGTTGAAGACTTGATAAACCAATCTGTCTCACACAGAAAAGTCTATCGATATAGATAAATCTGTCTCCCACAGAAATACCTATGAGTTTTGTTCCGTCTTATGATAAATCAAGGTGTACAGGAACCAATTGATAAACCGGACTTATATTCTCGAAGAACAGACAAGTATTATCAATAACCTCACAATAATCTTAACCGTATGGAAGCGAAACAAGATATTGTGGAATCACAAACGATGAGACGAAGATGTTTGTGACTTCTTTTAATCTTACCTATCGGAGATAAATCTCAAGAAAATCTTAGAAAAGATAGTACTCAATCACGATAGTATAAGTAAGATCAGAACACGTAACTATAAAGAAAATAGTTGGGTCTGGCTTCACAATCCCAATGAAGTCTTTAATTCGTTAACCTACAGGGTTTTGGTATAAACCTAAGGTTAAAGGAGAATAGACTCTAGTCGCAACTAGTATCACACAGGAGGTGTGGGGATTAGGTTTCCCAATTGCTAGAGTTCTCCCTTATATAGTCTTCAAATCAGGGTTTGATAGCTTTGGAACAAAGAAATCAATATTCACCGTTAGATGAAACCTGATCTAAGAGCCAAGCTAAGTTTGCTTGAAACCAAAGCAATATCTCTCCACCGTTAGATGGTCTTAGCTTGTTACACACAAATGAAATGTACCTTCATTTAGATATGGGTAACCGTACCTAAACATGTACACTAGGTTGGCTCAACAATAGTTAACCGAAGTTATCCATATGAACACTTTCATATCAACCTTATTAATCTTAACCACAACTAGTTCAAATGACTCAAATGAAACTAGTTATAGAGTTGTTCAATTGTTATATTCTCATAGAAGTATACAAGAACACAATTGAAACAAAATCGGTTTGATTCACTCGAATCAATTCATGAACATTATAGCCACGGTTTGCAAAATATTGCATTCCTTATTATATAAATGTATTAGTTCATGGCACAACCGATTCTAGAACTTAACCTACTAATGTATGCAAATGGGTACGCATACTTAAGTAGCCGTACTTGGACTATGTCCGATAGTACGCGAACGGGTACGCATACTATGACACATCCAAAACATAAGTTGAATTCAGTACGCGTACGGGTACAAATACAATAGTTCCCGAACTTCAACTGAGTTCGCCAGTACGCGTACGGGTACGCATACCAAGGCTCCTTTACCTGACCTCGCCAGTACGCATACGGGTATGCATACTATACCGGTCTTGGATCAACATATATGCAAGTACGCATACTATGTCTATAATCCAAGTATGGTTAAGTATTCTAAACTCTATTTCAATCATTTAAACATTCTTAGAGGATGACAATAGTTGTTTTCACAAACTATTAGCATCAAAGCTATTTTCAAGTGATTGACATAATCAATACGAAACATTCCGAGTCTACATCAAATGAGATGTTACAAGGCGATTTTCATATGATCATCTTTTGACTTTCGTCAAGAGTATAAGATGAACTTGGTTAAAGCGAAATCTTACCAACACATATTTCGAGAAATATGTAAGCGAGTTAAACTCAAATCAAAATATCAAATGTGTATAATTGAATACTATATAGCTATACGACTTTTGTCTTAATATAGGAGATAAAGTAGAAATAGACTTTCTGAGTGATAGATGAGTTTCAGTCTCCACATATCTTTTGTTGATGAAGTTCCACAAGCTCTCCTTAGTAGTTCTTCGTCTTCAATCGATGAATGCCGTGAAGTCTAAAGCTCAACTACACAATCTATCCTAGTCCGAGACATAACTATAAGTAAACTAGAAATCAAGAATTATAGTTTTGATCACTAAACTTGACAAATAAGCTTGAGATAACAATGCTTGCGAGTTTGACTGAGCAGTGCTCTAACAGTTTTAATTATAATAAACAATTATAATTACGAAAAACAAAAGTAAATAACACACAAAAGATTTTGTTAACGTGGAAACCACAAATTCAGAAAAACCACATGCGAAGCTGTATATATACAATACTCTAGTGGTTAGACTTGGTCATATCATTGGAAATAAGAAAACCCAAATTAGGCACTTTATATCTTGAGAATATTTTCGGGTTTTAGAATTTCCTTGTTGTCCAAATAACCTTGGTCTATAAATACTTGAGTTTGCATTTCTTGCAAACCATCCTAAGAGCCAGGCAAACTTCATTCGTGTTGTTTCTGGTGGAGCCGTCTATCTGGAGAGGAAAGTACCCTAATTAGGCGAAATCTCTTACGACCGCTCGTTTAAAGACTTCTATGGTATCAAGAAGCTCTACGAGTACCGTTGGTGGAAAACTAGATAATTACATTTTTATTTTAGTTTTCGATTATTGATTTGATTGACTAATGGTTGTTGAAACTTTGATTGCACCTAGTTTGTTTATTCTTGAGAACCTTCTCTTCTGATATAAGGCTCACTCAAACTAGATTAAATTATCGAGAGATCTTTAAAACCATTTTCGGATATAAAGACATATTGTGATAATCCATTGTTAACAGACTCCGTTCTGTATGTGATTGATCACAAGAGGATTCAAGTTGTATTGTGCAGGTTATTAAGAAGACAATCGAAGATTTGAAGACGAAAAAGATTTTCTTATTAGTTTGCGTATCTTGTGAATTTAGTGCACAAACCTTAATCGGCTGGGATCCGACAAGAATCGTGTTTATCTTTGATAGACTTGATTGTCTAGTTGCGTGAGATTGGCATCACTTTATAGTTGCTCTTTGAGTTATATATTGATTAATTGCAAATCTAGAAATTGGTTATTTCGGTAATCAAACTTTAGATTGATCTTACCAAACAAAGTACTTTATTATATTAAACGGAAGAGACTTTGTCAAGGACTCAAAATATCTTATTACCAAAAACTGAATAGAGTGGTTACCAAACAGCTTTATCTTTTCTGTTTGGAATACGATCAAAAGAATTGGTGATTCACGTGCGTGACTCTAGAAGTCGAAGGAGCAGGGATACTGAGGAAACTAAGTAGCTAGGGGTAGTCTAGTTGGTCCCAACTATACGAAGTTGGTACTAGATTTTGTATAGCGGCATAATTCTGAGAGTATTCAAAACTGGACTAGGTCCCGGGGTTTTTTTATGCATTTGCGGTTTCCTCGTTAACAAAATCTTGCTGTATCGTTTACTTTATTATTCCACAATTATAATTTGTTTATTATAATTTAAAGTAAATAACACTTGTACGTTAATCCTAGTCACTTGATATTGATCCTATAGTGTTTCGGTTTTATACCGGACTTTTTATCAATTGAACACTTTGTTGTTGTATTGTCTCGATCTCGTATCCATAGACGATCACACAAAGTGTATACCATAGTTGTTGTATTGTCTCGAATTTGTCCATAGACGATCACACTTAGTATCGGACTTATATGTTGATATTTAAAAGATTGTGGTGTATTTGGGTACCCTCGTCTTTTCAACCGATTATATCATGAGTCCCAACAATAGCTAGGATTGTTTCTACCAAGACTCCCAATATAGGTAAGGATCGGTTCTACCACGACTCCCATCAATAGTTAGGATCGGTTCTACCATGTATCCCAAAATAGGTAAGGATCGGTTCTACCAAGGTTCTTAACATAAGTCAAGATCGGTTCTACCGCATATCCCAAACTAGGTAAAGATCGTTTCTACCAAGACTCTCAACATAAGTCAAGATCGGTTCTACCAAAGTTATTACCTAGGTTCGAATTGGTCATCCAATAGATCTTCAATGAAAACTGGACCAAAACGCCTATTGATTTCCTTTCGATTACGAAACATATGTAATCAAATATAGTTTCCTAGGATTAAATCACACCTACATCCAATACACAACCAAGTAACGAGTTACATAGATTATGTCGATGTCACATTTATGAAGTTCAAAAGATGAACGTTATACTTCGTAATCAAATATTCTTCCTTGACACTTTGATCATAATAAAATGACCAAGTCTACTACTAGAGAATTAAATATAACCTCGCATGTTATGTTTTCAATCTTAAACGACTTTAAAACAATGATATGAATGAAAACAAGTCAAGCCAGTATCACAATACCTCAAGTGGAAAGATGATGTCTTCGTTGTAGTCGATACGTCTTCACGTCTTCAGGTCTTCAGAGTAATACTTGTATGTCTCAACATTCCTACACTTTCTAGTCTAACCTAAACGAATTTGGTCTCAAGTACATTTAATCAAGCGACTCTAATTGAGTTTTTATACTAAAGTATGACAACCAAACTTGACATACCAACGCTTGGCGGGTTCAACCGAGCAATGCTCTAACAATATTCTTCCCTGTATTCCTGGCCAACCATTACCCAACTCAGTTACAACCCTTACTACTCTTCCCGGTCTACAAAACTCATGCTACAAACCATCAGAACCCAAAACTTAGCCGACAGTAAAACTTGGTGCATCTTTTGTTTCAGCGACATGGGAACTGTACTAAATGAATGGTGTTTATTTCGACCTAATTTTTGGTAAATTTATGAAATTTGGTTGGGTGAGGGCACCTGTTAGAGTACTACTTGGTCGAACTCGCAAGCGTTGTTATCTCAAGCTTGTTTGTCAAGTTTAGTTTCCAAAACAATAAGTCTTGATTTCTAGTCTACTTATAGCTATGTCTCGGATTATGATAGAATGTGTAGTTGAGATTTAGACTTCACGGCGTTCATCGATTGAAGACGAAGAACCACTAAGGGGAGCTTGTGGAACTTCATCAACAAAAGGTATGTGTTGACTTGAACTCATCTATCACTCAGAAGCCTTTTTCTATTCTATCTCCTATTGGGACAAAAGTCGTATAGCTATATAGACTTTATATTATACATATTTGATATTTCGGGCTGAGTTTAACTCGCTTACATATTTCTCGAAATATGTGTTGGTAATCTTTCGCTTTAACCAAGTTCATCTTTTATTCTTGACGAAATTCAAAAGATGATCATGTGAAAATCTCCTTGAAACATCTTACATGATTTTTGTGAGACAGTCATTTGATGTAGACTCGAAATGTTTCGTATTAATCTATTGATCACTTGAAAATTGCTTTGAAGCTAATAGTTTGTGTGAGACAGCTATTCCCGTTTTCAAAGAATGTTTCAATGATTAAAATGGAGTTTAGAACAATTAACCATTGATTGGATATAGCATAGTATGCGTACTTGTATGCTAACTGTTGCAAGTTATTCCAAGTCCGGGAACCATAGTATGCATACCCGTATGCGTACTGTTTTGATAGTTGAAGTCTGGGAACTTAGTATGCATACCCGTATGCGTACCGGCGTAACAGTTCAAGTCCGGGAATTCAACTGAGTTTGGTTGTACGACAGTATGCGTACTCATTCGCATACTTGAGTAGGTTATGTTCTAAAATCGGTTTATTCGTGAACAAATACATTTATATAATAAGGAATGCAATCTTTTGCAAACTGTGGCTATAATGTTCATGAATTGATTCGAGTGAATCAAAATCGATTTTGCTTCAATTATGTCTTGTATACTTCTATGAGAATTTAAACAATTGAACAACTCTATAACTAGTTTCTTTTGAGTCATTTGAACTAGTTGTGATTAAGATGAACAAGGCTGATATGAAAGTGTTCATATGGCTAACTTTGGTTAACTATTGTTGAGCCAACAAGGTGTACGCGTTTAGGTACGGTTACCAATATTTAAATGAAGTCACTTTTCATTTGTGTGTAACAAGCTAAGTTCGATCTAACGGTTAAAAGATATTAGCTTGAATCTAATCAGGTTTTCATCTAACGGTGAATATTTAATGCTTTGTTACCAAGGTAGCATTGATTGCAAACCATGATTTGAAGACTATATAAGGGAGAACTCTAGCAACTGGGAAACCTAATCCCCACACCTCCTGTGTGATACTAGTTGCGACTAGAGTCGATTCTCCTTTAACCTAGATTTTTTTTAAACCATTATAGGTTAACGACTTAAAGACTTCATTGGAATTCTGCAGCCAGACCCAACTATTTTCTTTGTAGTTGCATGTTCTGATCTTGCATTGTTCTATCGTATTGAGTACTATCTTCTCTAAGATTTGCTCGAGATTTAATCTCCGATAGGCAAGATAAAAATTAGTCACAAACATCTTCGTCTCATCGTTTGTGAAAAAACCGGGGTATAACAACCACACCTAATATTTCTCTTAGCAATCTGTATGGACTAACTCCAATATACTTTTAAGAGAATCAACTAGACAGTCAGACTCAATCTTAATAAAAGTATATCAAAGAGTTATATCTCAATTTCTCGATTCAATCCACACTCAAACAAATAGGAATTTGCAAGCCTGATTGAATACAAGAGAAATAACTTGAACTGTACCAAAGACCAATGTTCAAGGATCAATCAATTTCAATCTACAACCAAAGGTTGGATTTACCAATTGATTGATTCAACGCACAACCTGTGATATTTCAATTATATAACAAAATATAATATGGAAAAGAAATAACATAGACACCAGAAGTTTTGTTAACAAGGAAACCGCAAATGCAGAAAAACCCCGGGACCTAGTCCAGATTTGAATACCACACTGTATTAAGCCGCTATAGACACTAGCCTACTACAAACTAACTTCGGTCTGGACTGTAGTTTAACCACAATCAATCTCACACTGATTCAAGGTACAGTTGCGCTCCTTACGTCTCTTATCCCAGCAGGATACTACGCACTTGATTCCTTTAGCTGATCTCACCCACTACTAAGAGTTGCTACGACCCAAAGTCGAAGACTTTAATAAACAAATCTGTCTCACACTGAAAAGTCTACATGAATAGATAAATCTGTCTCCCACAGAAATAACTACGAGTTTTGTTCCGTCTTTTGATAAATCAAGGTGAACAGGAACCAATTGATATACCGGACTTATATTCCCGAAGAACAGCCTAGAAATAACAATCACCTCACAATAATCTTAATCGACTAGCGAAACAAGATATTGTGGAATCACAAACGATGAGACGAAGATGTTTGTGACTATTTTTCTATCTTGCCTATCGGAGATATAAATATCAAGCCAATCTTATGATTACACTCAATCACGATAGAAACAACAAGATCAGATCACGCAACTACAGAGAAAATAGTTGGGTCTGGCTTCACAATCCCAATGAAGTCTTCAAGTCGTTAACCTACAGGGTTTCGTGAAAAACCTAAGGTTAAAGGAGAATCAACTCTAGCTTATGCAACTAGTATCACACAGGAGGTGGAGGGATTAGGTTTCCCAGTTGCTAGAGTTCTCCTTTATATAGTCTCCAAATCAGGGTTTGCAATCTAAGTTACCTTGGTAACAAAGCATTCAATATTCACCGTTAGATTAAAACTTGATTAGATTCAAGCTAATATCTTTCAACTGTTTGATCGAACTTAGCTTGTTATACACAAATGAAATGTAACTTCATTTAGGTTTGGGTAAACGTACCTAAACGTGTACACTTAGTTGGTCCAACAATAGTTAACCAATGGTTATCCAGATGAGCACTTTCATATCAACCTTATTCATCTTCACCATAACTAGTTCAAGTGACTCAAATGAACTAGTTAGAGAGTTGTTCAATTGCTTAGATCTCATAGAAGTATACAAGACAAAATTGAAGAAAAATCGATTTTGATTCACTCGAATCAATTCATGAACATTATAGCCACGGTTTTCAAAGATTGCATTCCTTATTATATAAATGTTTTAGTTCATGTACAAACCAATTTTAGAAAGTAACCTACCTAAGTATGCGAATAGGTACGCGTACTTAAGTAACCGGATTGAGTTTGTTTTTCACTTTCAAACTCCAGCAGAAATTCACGGACGTGAACTTTCCAACAACCGCCAGTACGTGTATGGGTACGCATACTTTGGGTTCCCAGTTTTGGACTTTTACACAAATGTGAGAACATACTATGTTTATATCCAAAGATGGTTACATGTTCTAAATTCTCATTTCAATCATTGAAACTTTCTTAGAGGATGTTATATAGTTGTTATTCACAAACTATTTTTCATCAAAGCGATTTTCAAGTTATTGAAATAATCAACATGACTTTCCTCACTAGTAAAGATGAACTTGGCCAAAGTGAAAGCTTACCAACACTTATTTCGAGGCATAGATAAGTGAGTTAAACTCGGCTCGAAATAGCACATGTGTATAATTGAAGTCTATATAGCAAAACAACTTTTGTCTCAAAATAGGAGATAGAATAGATAAACTTTTGAGTAATAGATATGTTCAAGTCTCCACATACCTTTTTGTCGATGAAGTTCCACAAGTTCCTTGAGTAGTTTTTCGTCTTCGCATGATGAACGCCGTGGAGTCTAGAGCTAAACTACACTTACTATCCTAGTCCGAGACGTAGCTATAAGTAGACTAGAAATCAAGACTTATAGTTTTGGCAACTAAACTTGACAAACAAGCTTGAGATAGCAACGCTTGCGAGTTCGACCGAGCAGTGATCTAATAGTTTGTGATTCCACAATATCTTGTTTCGTTACCATACGATTAAGATTATTATGAGGTGATTGATATTACTAGGTTGTTTCGGGAATATAAGTCCGGTGTATCAATTGGTTCCTGTTCACCTTGATTTATCAAAAGACGAATAAAAAAACTCGTAGGTATTTCTGTGGGAGACAGATTTATCTATTCAATAGACTTTTCTGTATGAGACAGATTTGTTTATCAAGTCTTCGACTTTGGGTCGTAGCAACTCTTAGTTGTGGGTGAGATCAGCTAAGGGAATCAAGTGCGTAGAGTCCTGCTGGGATTCAGAGGCGTAAGGAACGCGACTGTACCTTAATCAATATGAGATTGGTTAGGGCCCAACTACATTCCAGTCCGAAGTTAACTTGTAGTAGGTTAGAGTCTGTAGCGGCTTAATACAGTGGGGTGTTCAAATCTGGACTAGGTCTCAGGGTTTTTCTGCATTTGCGGTTTCCTCGTCAACAAAATTTATGGTGTCTGTGTTATTTCTTTTCCGCATTATATTTTTATATAATTGAAATATCACAGTTTGTGCGTAGTTCAATCAATTAGATAATCCAACCTTTGGTTGTTGATATAAATTGATTGGCACTTGAACATTGGTCTTTGGTACCGTTCAAGTTATTTCCCATAATAATCAGGCTCACGGATTTCTATTTGTTTGATTTGATGATTACATTGAGAAACAGAGATATAACTCTTGGATGTATTTTCCTTTATTGAGTCTGACTGTCTAGTTGATTCTCTCTGAAGTATATTGGAGTTAGTCCATACAGATTGCCGAAACGAAATATTGGGTGTGGTTGTTAGACCCCCGCTTTTTCAATTGGTATCAGAGCAGGCAAACACGTTTAAGACATCATAAGTCTGTGTTTGTAGCAATATGACTCTATGGACAAAAACGCTATCTCTGACAAACGCATCACCAGAGACATTTCTGTTTCTGTGAAATCTATTAAAGAGAAATACTTGTCTATCTCTCATATAGATGAACATTCTATTCCTACGAAACAAACAAGTATTGATATGTGTTACCCTTATTATCTTACTGATGAATCTAATTCAGAAGTAGGAAGGGAAGCATCCCGAGAGAGTGCAGCGATTCTAAAACTTGTTAGAATCCAGGCAGTTGAAATCAATAGGCTGAAACACAAGGTCAATACAATGGTTGGTATGGTAAAAGATCGTGATTCCCAACTAAGGGTTCTTCGAGAGGAAATTGTTGTAGTTTGTTCATCTCGAACCTTACTCAAGGCTAAACTCAAGGAAGATTCCCATAAAATTGAACGATTATTGAGTTATCTCTCTATTCAAGATAAAGGTCGTCCTGGGGAGTCTGTCATACCAATTACTTCTTACTTTGTTGTGAAATTAGAAAACGTGACTAATTCTAATCATGTTCCTTTAATGAAAACAGCTTCAGAAGCTAAACTTCAAACCCTTCCTATTGCTAAATGAGTGCTTGGTTCTTCCACTGATCATGGATTTACCACGTCTCATGGAAGGAAGAAACCTTCTAACGATATCTCTAATGCTACACACACTAATCACTCCCGTGATCAGAAAGTATGTATTTTTTGTGATTCAAAAGGACATTTTCAACGGAAGAGCAAACTAAAGCTGAATGACAATTACTTTGGTCGACTTCAGCACACCTTAGATTTAATACTCAAAGGTGTAACTGACATTAGGATGTGTAAACCTATTGGTTTTACTACTCACCCTGTGAATTCTTCCAGCAAAGTGAGTTCAATATGCTCATCGAACATTTGAACCAATTATAGCATTAATACGAATCGTTCAAGAAGATTTCACAAAGGTTCTTCTCAACCCAATGTGAAGAATAATGTTCAAGATGTGAAAAAGGTACCAGTGGGTGGAAGCAACAATGGAGATATGAAGGATAACCTTAATCTGATAATTGAAGGATACAAGGATCTTATCAACAGGCTGTCAAAATCCTCCATACAAACTTCTCCTGGTAAGGATTTGAACTTAGTCTCATACTTTGATGATTGTAAGTTTTATGATACTTTTTCACATCACAAAGGGTTTCCTCCAAAAATTAGAAGGAAAAAAAAGGATTAACCATGAAGAATATTCATTTGATGAGCATAAAGCTCATACTTGTGCTAATTAATCACAAGGGTTGAATGCTTACTCATAAAAATCCTGTTGAGTAAGATTTGCTAATAATCAGGTATACTTATTGGTAAAATGCTTTCTAATTAGTCGAGCTATTTGCTTATCGTCCATAGCTTAACTATTGTCTACAGACAGCTTTGCCTAAGTATTGTTTATGTCTCGAGAATCTCTTCTTCGTTTTTTTATTTTTGAAGAAGTTTTTGTTGCAACTAAGTTGCCCACTACTCTTGTGCTCTAGAATGTTTCTCTGTGGAAATATAAAATTTATTGAGCCTAAAATTTGTGAAACAAAATCTTCACGTAGCAAAATTATACTGTTTTACCTTGTAAAAGGGTACGTTACGATTTTAGTTTAGTTTTTCTTTTGGGTTCGAGTTGTGTTTGTACGGGTACCCATGACTTACTTGTCACGAACTGTCTTTAGAAACCCTAAAAGTTACCTTCCCTAAGAAACCATTTAAATACCAAACCTATTGAGTCACGTACCCGCACTCTAGGATATTTTTTTTTTCAAGAATGTCTTCACCTTCTCGCACCTGTGATTTTGCAAGAGGTTTTCTTGATAAAGGTATTGGTTTCGAGTCCAAAGAGAGGAAAAAACGAACCTTAGTAGAAGTTGATGGTCAAAATCCGGATGCCTCATGCTACTATGCCTATACTCATCAAGATGTTGAGAATGATGAGATGGTTTCAGCCGAAGTGGTTCATGATTTTCTTAAATACTTTGAGGAAGCAAAATTGCATCTCGTTGATACTATAAAAGATCTCGATGTGTAAAGAACTGAGTTGAAAAAGGTTAACTCTGACCTTGTTCTCATGAAAACACATGTTAAAGATCTTCTCAATGAGGATATCTTCTCTGAAGAAGCATTGGATGCTGTAAATTACAAGCTCAAAGGTCTCAAGACTCGTGAGGATTCCGGAAAAGCTCTTTGATTTTAGTTCATGATCGTGTTGATGGTTTAGGAGTCTTTTTGTTTTTAGCTTGATGTTATTTTATTTTGTCTAGGAAACTTCTTATGAGAATTTATTCTTGTGTTTTAAGAAGGATAACTAGGGTTTGGAATAGCATATATTGTGATTCCACATTGCTATTGCCAACGATTTTCATCTTGCAATGTTTTTAGATTTATTTATTTAAATTCTAAAGTTTATTTGGAAGATGATTTTGCAGTATCAATTTTTATTGGTTTTATATATTGCAAAAAACTGTTATAGGATATGCGTGTTTGCGTCCGTGGACTATGATTGTCCCATATATGTCAAAAGTTAAGTCTATCATGTCATTATGCAAATATTGATGGAATATAAAATGAACTTTTGATAACAAAGATTAAGTCTATGATATCATTATGCAAATATTGATGAAAAATAGAATGAATCTTTGAATATTCTGCAGTATTGATCTTTCCCTGATCCACTTCTATGTGAAAGTAGTGTACGGCTCCGTAAGTTTTCTTATGTTGAGCATTTCCGATTAAATTAATCATGGATTCTCTTGTGGTTAATTTAATTGAGTTTTTTCTGCATACAAATTCATGTTTCATGTAATTTGTTAATGTCCAAAGAGATCATTCTTTTCTTGTGAAAGTAAGGTCGCTCTTGTTGTTCCTTTCGGGAATGACATTTTATGGGGAGAGTTCTTAATTGAACTTGTGCTTAATTGCCAATCTTTGTGGGGAGTGCGGCCATGGAATTTTGTAGGAGTTTCCTTGTATCTTTATAAACTCCTTGATGAATACACTAAGTTTCGACTATGTGAAATCATCGAAACAAAGTTGATATGTTCTCTTTTAGTCATGAAGCATCTCTATGAGAATTTCATTATGATCCCACTAGTTTTCGTACCTTTGCAAATTTATATTGACAAAAAGGGGGAAAATTATTGTGTAGTTCATGCTACAAATACATATGGTTTACAGATCATTATGTAAGAGGGAGTGGTTTTCATGTGAGATGGAGTATTCACTAAGGGGGGGTGATACATACCACGGTAGTAATATTGTCAAAGTTGTGATACAATTGAACTTTGATGTTGTGTAATAATACTATGACACTGTATAACAATAATTGAGAACAACTATTTTCTTATTTTTATGGCTACGGATCTTCAGCAACTATGATGTTGAGTTGAACACGTTCAAAATCACTGGAGTACTTGGAAGTGACGAAGATTTTGAGTAATGTTGAAGAACCAAGGAAATCAAGCATTTGGATGAGAAGCTACAAAGTTTATTTATTTTGTAATCCATATGTATTGATAGTTTTGTCACTATAATTGATAAAGGGGGAGATTGTTAGAGCATTGCTCGGTCGAACTCGCAAGCGTTGCTATCTGAAGTTTGTTTGTCAAGTTTAGTTCCCAAAACTATAAGTCTTGATTTCTAGTCTACTTATAGCTATGTCTTGGATTAGGATAGAATGTGTAGTTGAGATTTAGACTTCACGACGTTCATCGATTGAAGATGAAGAACTACTAAGGGGATCTTGTGGAACTTCATCAACAAAAGGTATGTGGAGACTTGAACTCATCTATCACTCAGAAGTTTATTTCTATTTTATCTCCTATTGAGACAAAAGTCGTATAGCTATATAGACTTTATATTATACACATTTGATATTTCGAGCTGAGTTTAACTCGCTTACATATTTCTCGAAATATGTGTTGGTAAGCTTTCGCTTTAACCAAGTTCATTTTTATTCTTGACGAAAGTCAAAAGATGATCATGTAAAAATCGTCTGGTAACATCTTACATGATTTGTGCGAGACAGTCATTTGATGTAGACTCAGAATGTTTCTTATTAATCTATTGATCACTTGAAAATTGCTTTGAAGCTAATAGTTTGTGTGAGACATCTATTCCCGTCTTCTAAGAATGTTTCAATGATTAAAATGGTGTTTAGAACAATTAACCATTGATTGGATATAACACAGTATGCGTACTTGTATGCTAACTGTTGCAAGTTATTCCAAGTGCGGGAACTATAGTATGCATACCCGTATGCGTACTAGTTAGATAGTTGAAGTCCGGGAACTTAGTATGCATACCCGTATGCGTACCAGCGTAACAGTTTAAGTCCGCTGAGTTTGGTTGTATGACAGTATGCGTACCCGTTCGCATACTGGCGAACCCAGACCAAGTCCGGCTACTTAGGTATGCGTACCCGTTTGCATACTTGAGTAGGTTATATTCTTAAATCGGTTTGTTCATGAACAAATACATTTATATAATAAGGAATGCAATCTTTTGCAAACCGTGGCTCTAATGTTCATGAATTGATTCGAGTGAATCAAAATCGATTTTGCTTCAATTGTGTCTTGTATACTTCTATGAGAATATAAACAATTGAACAACTCTATAACTAGTTTCTTTCGAGTCATTTGAACTAGTTGTGATTAAGATGAAAAAGGCTGATATGAAAGTGTTCATATGGCTAACTTCGGTTAACTATTGTTGAGCCAACAAGGTGTACATGTTTAGGTACGGTTACCCATATCTAAATGAAGTCACTTTTCATTTGTGTGTAACAAGCTAAGTTCGATCTAACGGTTAAAATATATTAGCTTAAATCTAATAAGGTTTTCATCTAACGGTGAATATTGAATGCTTTGTTACCAAGGTAGCATTGATTACAAACCCTGATTTGAAGACTATATAAGGGAAAACTCTAGAAACTGGGAAACCTAATCCTCACACCTCCTGTGTGATACTAGTTGTGACTAGAGTCGATTCTCCTTTAACCTAGGTTTTTCTAAAACCATTATAGGTTAACGACTTAAAGACTTCATTGGGATTCTGAAGCCAGACCCAACTATTTTCTCTGTAGTTGCATGTTCTGATCTTGCTTTGTTCTATCGTATTGAGTACTATCTTCTCTAAGATTGCTCAAGATTTAATCTCCGATATCAAGATAAAAAGTAGTCACAAACATCTTCGTCTCATCGTTTATGATTCCACAATATCTTGTTTCTCTACCATACGATTAAGATTATTGTGAGCTGACTGATATTACTAGGCTGTTCTTCGGGAATATAAGCCTGGTGTATCAATTGGTTCCTGTTCACCTTGATTTATCAAAAGACAGAACAAAAACTTGTAGGTATTTCTGTTGGAGAAAAATGTATCTATTCAATAGACTTTTCTGTGTGAGACAGATTTGTTTATCAAGTCTTCGACTTTGGGTCATAGCAACTCTTAGTTGTGGGTGAGATCAGCTAAGAGAATCAAGTGTGTAGAGTCCTGCTGGGATTCAGAGGCGTAAGGAACGCGACTGTACCTTAGTCAGTGTGAGATTGGTTAGGGCTTAACTACATTCCAGTCTGAAGTTAACTTGTAGTAGGCTAGAGTCTGTAGCGGCTTAATACAGTGTGGTGTTCAAATCTGGACTAGGTTCGGGGGTTTTTCTGCATTTGCGGTTTCCTCGTTAACAAAATTTCTTTTCCGCATTATATTTTTATATAATTGAAATATCACAGGTTGTGCGTAGTTTAATCAATTCGATAATCCAACCTTTGGTTGTTGATATAAATTGATTGGCACTTGAACATTGGTCTTTGGTACCATTCAATTTGTTTCTCATAATAATCAGGCTCGCGGATTTCTATCTGTTTGATTTGCTGATTATATTGAGAAACATAGATATAACTCTTGGATGTATTTTCCTTGATTGAGTCTGACTGTCTAGTTGATTCTCTTGGAAGTATATTGGAGTTAGTCCATACAGATTGTCGAAACAAAATATTGGGTGTGGTTGTTAGACCCTCACTTTTTCAGTGCCCAACTCTAGACACAGGGCAACCAAAAGTGATAACGCTTACTAATATTGCAAAACTGCCCCTTAGCATAAAGCAGACTGTCATTAGTGCTTCTGGTTGGATTTTGGCTGGTTTCTCCTTATTCGGGTCTGGACTCCCGATATCACTTGCTTGTGAAATGATAATTTTTCCGTTATTTCTTCTTCTTAAGCTTAAATACTCCCAAACACCTATATATAGAACTCAATACAAAGGTAAAGTACATAACTTACAAGAAAAATAACAAATGATGCATTACCAATTGATAGTAAATCAAGGTGCTTAAGACACCTATAACTTAAGCATATGGAAACACCAAATCCATAAAAGCAATCAAATCAATCAATCCGCTCTCGACAAGGCAGCCCCACGTGGGTTTAAAGAAGCAAATCCATTCCCAATAATAACTCGAATCCCGTCAAAAAGATTTTTAGGGGTCGTTGCCTATGGGACATAGCCCAACAATCATAATCATGCTCATATAACAACATCAAAATCATTATCCACCATAAATTTTGATCAAAACCATCATATGTCAACAAGATGATAAAAGATATTAAAAACCTGGATCTAATTAAAGAATATTTTGATAAATAAAGTTTTGGTGTTTTTTTTTTGTTTGTTGTTGTTGTTTTGAAGCATATTTTGGTTTGTGTTACTGATTGCTGTCGTATGCGTCAAAAATAATATTACTTTCTCACTACTTATAATTTATTATGAAGTACTAGGTAAGAAAAGATCGTTCCCACAGAGAGGACTAGGATTGTTAAGTTGTTTTGATTTCTTATCTAAGACAAAGGGAGTTTTCTGATTTTTATAAAACTAAACTAAAATAAAAGCAAACAAGAGAAATAAACAAGCAAATCAGAAATATGATAATATTGGTCGAGGATTTCGTTTTCATTCACTAACATGTTCTTGTCTTAATAACTAGAATTTATATTTAATCTCTTTTTTTTATCAAAAGCCTTAAGATACCTAGTCGAAAGAACATCCCGCAAATTTCCTGATCTCATCGCTCATACATGTAAAACGATGCAAGTATGAATTCTACCAAAAGAATAACCTAACGCCTTGCGCAAATCAAGTTCAATTCCTATGGAGCATTAAGATTCATGAAATTAGGCTAATCAATGCAATTGAAATACATTGCGCAAACAATTCAACCAAGGTCATGGTTCTCATATGATTACAAAGATATATCACTATAAACTATATATAATCATATTTATGCTACTTGTATTCAAAGATAACACTCAATGATAAACCCTAAACTATCTATAGACTAGTCCATAGCCAAAAGAAAATTAAGTACTCATGCTCATGGAGTTCATAACAAGAATAAAGAGAAGAGTTTCCATGTCTAAACCCTCGAACAAAAGTAAAAAAATATATGTTTTTATTATGAAAAGTCTCGGTTCTTTTATATCTTTCACTTGTCACTCAATAAAAACACTCGACCTTGTGTGAGAAGCCCAAGCCAAAAGCCCATCTCTACCTGGGTCAAATCCATCAAAATCGCAGGTCAAACTTGGTCAACCTGGTCAAAGCCAGATTTTCAAGCTCCAATCAGGTCCAAACTCCATTCCTGAACAGCAATACCTCCTGCTGCATGACTAACTATATGCACTACCACTTCCATCACCAACTGCAGCTGCAGCATCATTCACACTGCACCATGCAATCTAACTGTAGTTCAGCCAATGCATCTGTCACAACCATCCAACTCAGTTTTACCACTAGTGTATCCGTTAGCTTGCAGTCATCAGCATCACCACCTGCAATTACACTGCATACCAATACCATATAAAACTTTAGCAATTCATTACCACCAACTCAATCTCATCAACTCCTTACTGCCAAAATAGAGACAAGCATCACCAGCTTCAGCTCAAAGACCCGCAATGCTCATTTAAATCATTTTCTTCTTTTCTGCTATGCTTTGAGTCCCTACAATACTGAGTTCATACATGCACTATATTTCGATATCGAACATAACTCTACGCTCAACTGCATCAGTACCACTTTGAGCACAAGCCACCGCGAACCCATCTTATGCACTAATTTCCTGCATCTCAACTAACCACAGCTATAACATCATTATCAACCTGTACCCATTGTTCCTCTCGGCCTATATTGAGTCTTTACCTAAATTCCATCCAAAGCCTTCTAAAATTCCTATTATAATCATCGATAAATCAACAACAAATCCATATACATCTTTTCCATCTTGATACTTCTCAGCACAATTAACTTCATTCTCCCATTTCACACTGAATTCCTCCAATGCAGCTGCAACAACTGTTATTCTTCATTTCAAGCAAGCCACCAGAACCCATTTATTCAACATCTCAGATCCCCTTTCTTGGTTGTTGTGTTAGAGCATAGCTCGGTTGAACCCACCAAGCGTTGGTATGTCAAATCTGGTTGTCATATTTTAGCGAATCAAAACTCATTTAAAGAGTCGTTTGATTATATACTAGAGTCAACTTCGTATAGGTTAGCTTGAAAGTGTTAGGATATGAGACTTACAAGTATTACATGAAGACTTGAAGAATGTGAAGAAGTATGGAGCTACAACGACAACATCATCCTTCCTCTTGAGGTTAGTAATATTTGACTTGAACTATTTCATTCCCTAACGTATATTTCAAGTCGTGCATATTGAAAACATAACTGCGAAGCTGTGTATGATACTCTAGTTAGACATAGTATTAAGGAATACAATACGAGGTTTATTGCTTAACCATTAGACTTTGTATATAAGACATCGACATGATCATATGAATGCTATTGTGATTATGTATGGGTATGAGTGAAGATTTCATCCTACGAAACAATGTTTTACATTCGTTTAAAGGAAGTAAGTTTATAAACTCTTTTTTTGAATCGAAAGGGAAATCGCTAGGCTTATTGGTATTGTTATTCATTGCAAATCTATTTTGAATTTCCAATATGTGTGTTTAGTATAACCGCTTATAAACTTGTTTATGTATCTTGGTAAAAATATTCACAAGGCCTGACTTATGTATTGGTTTGACTTTTATTAGTGAAACCGATCTTACGTAATCACTCTAGATGGTACGATTGATGCCTTGTAAATAACAACTTTTATCTAGCCATTGAGGAACCGATCCTAGTAAGAGGTGCAACAAATTTACAAGAAGGGAATCGATCCTTGTAAGAGGTGCAACACGTTTTTAGTAGATGGGGGAACCGATCCTATTAACATGTGCAACAATTTTGTAGTTTTGGGGGAACCGGTCCTATGGACATGTGCACCAAATACAGGTAGTTACCATAAGTATGTGGGGAACCGATCCTAGTACCTAGTCAACCGAGTTTTGGTAACTAGCATTACTATGCACAGTACTCACATGGAGGTAGAACCGAACTTGTTTTGGTAGAACCGTGAAACCCATGATTGGTAATTTTATAGGATAATCAATCACATAGTTCTTGGAAGTCAGATGAACCAATTCTAAACTTGTTTGGAAGTGTGGCAAATCATTTCCAAGATTGTAAGTATGAAAAAGGACTTGCAAAGTAAAGATGTCGAAAACCAACTGGGGATAGCCCAGTTGGCTAGGGTCGAACTCTCGAGTTGTTAGGTCAGAGGTTCGAATCCCGTCGTAGATCGTGCCAAAAAAAAAACACGTTAATTCTTATTTACTTGATAGTAATCCTATTGTGTTTGGTTAAGTCCGAACCATTTATCAAGTAAACATACTTCGTTGTTGTATTGTCTCGATCTTGTATCCATAGTCAATCACACAAGTTATCTTGTTATCGTATTGTCTCGATCTCGTATCCATAGACGATCACACGAAGTGTGAACCGATTAGTTGTATTGTCTCGACTCGGTCTATAGATAATCACTTTCGGAGAAAGGACTTATAGGTGGAAAAGTTTTAGATTGAGGTATATTTGGGTACCCTCGTCTTTTCAATTGGTATCAGAGCAGGCAAACACGAAAAGATCTAACAATCTGTGTTTGATGCGATCCAACCTATAAGACATGAGTCAAAGTAAAGTTAAGAGAGAGCGAAAACTAAAGAAAGACTCAGTTAACGTATCGCAAGACGTTGAAAGTTTTGATTTTAAGAAATGCTTAAAAGAAGCTTCTTCATCAAGTTCAACTTGCTCTTCTGAGAATAAGTCTGAATGTTCTCTAGACGAGACTAAGTTAAGCCCTGTATTCGAAAGCAATGATTCAGACTCTGAAAAATGTCTTTTTGATAACGAGAATTTTTTGAGTTCTATGCTTGAGATTTCTGATGAAAGATCAAGTGTAAAAACATCTGAACTAAAGGAATGATCAAACAATTTCTTATTTGTTCTAATGAACTTATTTCAACACTTGAAAGAGAACGAGATTTAATTTAAAGTTTCAAAATCTCGATGAAGAGCATAACTTGATGAAAGAAAAATTCTCACAACAAATACAGAGTCTTAAAGACAAAGTATGTACTAGTCTTTCTCGAGCGGAGCTTTTAGAGAAAGATCGTGATGCTACTCTTGAAAAAGTACATTTCTTGGAAGAAAAACTTGCTGATTATGATGCAAGGATTAACTCTCAACAAAAGAGTTTTGAAGAGAAAGAAGGTGAATATCTCTCTCGAGAAAAACGCCTTGAGGCTGATCTAGCTTGTGCTCTTGAGAAAATCAAGGTATTGAAAGAAGAAAATTTGGACCTTAAAAAGTTCAATGCTAGCTCAAACAATTTAACCTCAATGTTAGAAGCAAGTAGAAATCATCGTGATACACAAGGATTGGGCTATAAGGGAATAAATGCTTCAAATATTAGCAAAGAGGTAAAATTTGTTAAAGCTAAAAATTCTTCTAAACTAGAGGCTTCCACTGATGTAAAAAATACTCGTATTTCTTGTAAAGAAGTAAAACCAGTCAAGCCTAAGAATCATGTTCAACCATTCTCTTCAAGTACGACAATCAAAGAGAGCACTTCTGCTAATTACAAGGAAGCAACAAAGTTGAACAAAGATAAGAAGAAGAAAAGGAGGAAGAAAAATCGTCGAGCTCCAATACAAGAGGATCCACAAAAAGGTAACATTAAAACTCACACTTCGTATGTTACTAAGCATTGTTGTTATTGTGGTAATAAAGGGCATGTGGAATGGGGGTGAAATATTCGTAAGTTAAAAGATACACTTTCTTTTGTATCAAATGAATTGGCTAAGATTGCTCCCCAAAGGAACTCAGATCGATATTTTCCAAAGTTTAGGCAAAAGAATTCTTATAATGATAAATCATGGTTTGCCCATCGCTCGTGAAAGACATCTTATAAAAGACCCTATTATAGAAAAATAGATGACTTTGCAAATGCTAAGATACGATCTGATGTTCCAAATTGGAGAAAAGTTGTTTCTCAAAGTATCCAAAAGGACAATCGTCCTAATAGTATGAAGGAGAAAGCTGCTCCTGTGAAACCCAACTCTAAATGGGTCCCGAAGTCCTCCATAGCCAATAAGGGACCAAAAGTTAGTCACAAGAATGACTCTCAGCTGTTAATTGTTGGTGACAATAATTATAAGAGTCTTCTTGAAACACTAAAGAAAGACATCATGTCTGAAATCTCTTGTACTAGTAAAGGTTGTGATAATGACACTCTTCATCACAAGTCAAAGAAGAAAAACAAGAGATGGAACAAGAGAAAACAAACCAATCAAGAGGTCAAGAATGATGATTCTGTCTTAGTCACTCGTGACGAACACGACAAGGATCAACTCAACACAACCTAGTTGTGTTGGAATGTGCATGCTCACCTTTGTGCTCAACCTTATGAAGGGTGAGGAAGCATGTCAAACTGAGCACATGATCTCTCGATTATTATATGACTAATTAACATCTTTAGGGAGATTTATTTTCTTCTATACTCATACTTTCTCTATATATTTTTGAGCTTTTGATAGAAACGGTAATTTTGAGTTTATGATGTTGATATCTACTGATCATATATGTGTATCTCTTGTTTTTACGGTTAAAACGAGCCAAAAATCACTGAATTCGGACATCGTATGCAAAAGTTATGTCAAAAACAGTTTAGTGTTGTGATTCGTCACAAGTAACTCTTGTAACCGATCCTAGTGATAGGTGCATACGAAGGAGTGTAAAACTGTTTTACCCATAACTTCTTCGTCCGAACTCGGAATGATCTCATTCTTTTTGCGTTGGTTTCGTGATTCAATTCCCTACAAGATAAAGGTAATTGCAATACTTGATTCTTTGTTGAATATTTATGGTGTATTGCATTTGAGTTTTTGGGATGTTTGATTTTGGTTTTCATAACCTTAATATTCGATCTCATATTGTGTGAACCCTTATGGTTTGGGTGACTTTTGATTTAGCAGAATTAAGTTCTAGCCCATGTTGGTAGGCTTTATCAAAGGATCATGAGGGGTTCTTGTAGAAACAATATGTGAAAAAGTCACAATATGTTGAATCTTTTGGTTTAGCATAAAAGCATATGTGTTTCGAGGTTTCAACTTTTGCATCGCATAGTTAAAACCGGTTTTCAACCTTTCTCTGGTAAAGGTTACTCTTTGTTTTTGTTTTGGCTGGAGGATGAAAACTTTAATGGGGGAGATTTCTAAGTGAACTTGCGCTTAATGACATATCTTAAGGGGAGAAGAGGATGCGGAATTTGAGGTAACAATCTTGTTAGTTAATTGTTTTCCTGTTTAAGAAAAGCATGATTTTATTTCATATATTTATTTCTTTTGCTTAACAAAATTTTCGGTACAATTGATGTTGATTCCATTATTTGTGTATGGATGTTTGATTGTGATTCAATTGTTTCCGGTTAAGAAAAACTATTGTTATCTTTCGTTATTTTTTGATATCAATTATTTAGGCTTACAAAATTTCGGTGCAATTGCGGTGCTATAATGTCTATGTTTGTTTCAATTGCTTCCGGTTAAGATAAATGATTATGCAAGTTAATCTATTTGGTTTGTATGGATTGTTTATGGCTTAACAAAAGGTTTCAGGATCATTTGTTTAGTCCAAGTGATTTCCGGATAAGAGAAACTAAGTTTTTCGAATCTTAGTTAGACTTATCAAACGTGGAGGTTTCGGTTATTCAAGTCTAACCGAATGCCTTAACAAGAATTACTAGTAAACTAACCTAGTATTTATTTTGTTTAAAAGTGAAAGGTCTAAGTTATTATTGAGAATAATTAGAGCCTGATGAGAAAAATAAAGTTAATTCTGATCTTTATTTTGGTCTTATCAAACAAGCAATTGTATTTGTACAATCAGTTTAGCAAAAGAACTAAGGTGATTATTCGATTTTTGTTGTGCTAAACTATTAGGGAAAATTGCTTCGGGCAATTGTTTCCTAGATAACATGTTAAAACCAAATTACTTGTAGTTTCGGTTTTAATATTGGTTATCTAAAATGGTATGCAAAACCCTCGTGCTCAACTCTTATAGGTTTGCAAATTCTCTTTGTGATATTTGTAAGATCCTTTCGGTTTGTCCTTTATTTTTTTCGTTTATTTGTCATTTTGTGAAAAAAAGAGGGAGAAATATATGGAGTAAACAAGTGATATTGACTTGTTGTGAGTTGGTATCACTAAGGGAAAGGACATTTGTGTTAAAAAGTTTATTCTAACGAAAAGAGTGAAAGCATAGACTAAGGGGGAGTCACATATCATATGATGCGTAGTTATAAGGAACTACATGAAAATAACAAAGACGTGTGGATTGAAAATCTACCTATCTTACCTTTAGGGGGAGTATTAGCTTTGTTATTATAACGTCAGCAACGGCATTTCAGGATTGAATTTAATGCAGGTTTTGTGCAGTTGAACTTGGAATCAAGCGTATGTGTATAATGAATTTTTGTAATTTGTTTATCCATATGATGTAAGAGTTTTGTCACTAAAATTGACAAAGGGGGAGATTGTTAGAGCATAGCTCGGTTGAACCCACCAAGCGTTGGTATGTCAAGTTTGGTTGTCATATTTTAGTGAATCAAAACTCATTTAAAGAGTAGCTTGATTATATACTAGAGTTAACTTCGTATAGGTTAGCTTGAAAGTATTAGGATATGAGACTTACAAGAATTACATGAAGACTTGAAGAATGTGAAGAAGACAACATCATCCTTCCTCTTGAGGTTAGTCATATTTGACTTGAACTGTTTCATTCCCTAACGTATCTTTCAAGTCGTGCATATTGAAAACATAACTGCGAAGTTGTGTATGATACTCTAGATAGACATAGTATTAAGGAATACAATACGAGGTTTATTGCTTAACCATTAAACTTTGTATATAAGACATCGACATGATCATATAAATGCTACCATGATTATGTATGGGTATGAGTGAAGATTTCATCCTAGGAAACAATGTTTACATTCGTTTAAAGGAAGTAAGTTCATAAACTTGTTTTGTGAATCGAAAGGGAAATCGCTAGGCTTATTGGTATTATTATTCATTGTAAATCTATTTTGAATTACCAATATGTGTGTTTAGTATAACCGCTCATAAACTTGTTTATGTATCTTGGTAAAACTATTCACAAGGCCTGACTTATGTATTGGTATGACTTTTATTGGTGAAACCGCTCTTAAGTAATCACTCAAGATGGTATGATTGATGCCTTGTAATAAATAGAAACTTTTATCTAGCCATTGGGGAACCGATCCTAGTATGAGGTGCAAAAAATTTACAAGAGGGGGATCGATCCTTGTAAGAGGTGCAACACATTTTTAGTAGATGGGGGAACCGATCCTATGAACATGTGCAACAAGTTTGTAGTTTTGGGGGAACCGATCCTATGGACATGTGCACCAAATACAGGTAGTTACCATATGTATGTGGGGAACCGATCCTAGTACCTAGTCAATCGAGTTTTTGTAACTAGCGTGACTATGCACTAGAGCTGTCAACGGGGCAAGCTAGGGTCAAACCGGCCCTAGCTTGACAAGCCATGGATGGGTTAGGGTCATCCCTAGCCCTAGTACTATTCATGTACAAGCCCAAAACCCAAACCTTATCCCTAGGAGGGTTGTCTCTGGCGGGTTGCGGGTTGGATTGTCCTTGTTAATGAGTTTAATCAATTTAGAATCTAGATTAAATAAAAAAAAACTGTTAACGAGAATCGAACCTATTTTACCTCGGTGGTCACATACCATGCTGACCACTGGACTACGAGAGCACAGTTGCCTGTTCCTCGTTAATTAAATATATACTCTTGTGTTCACTGTACTTGATGTTTCCACAAAATAAAAACCCAACAGCAGACTGCGTTTCCATTTCTTTTTCACATCACCTTCTATTTCCTTTTTTTACTGTGTTCTTCATCTAAATTTTGTTCTTCTTTTATTGCTGGCCTTCTTCGTTTAAATAAAAACAAATCAATTCAACATCCTAACTCAAAATCATTCAAGATCTTAGTCCCTTCCCCTTTTTCTTTCTTCCAAGATCTTGATGGATATGTATTGCATATATGGTGTAGTGATAATGAATCAAAATCTTGATGGATATTTTAATTTTGATTTGATCTTTCGGTTTTATTCATATGGGTTTGATACTTTTATAATATGTATGTAAATGATTATGGATATGCTCATGAATTTTATTTGATTAATATGTTAATTGTATATATATATGGTTGTAACAACAAAATTCCTTTTAGATCTAATCTAGACTATTGTGTGAATCTGAGTGTGATTGTCTTAGTTATTAATCATATTAAATATTCAAAGAGTAAATTAGATGAAATACTCTTGTATGATTTAGGGAAACCAGCGTTAAACTTTCCTTAAAATCACAAAAATAACTAATCCTAATTAAACGACGGGTTGGCGGGTAACCCGCGGGTTAACCCTAGCCCGGCTTGTTTTCTAGTAGGGTCAAATATAACAAACCTAACCCGGCCCGTTTATCCAACAAGCCAATCCGGGCCGGGTTGAAACAAGCCGGGTTAGGGTCAACCCGTTAGCCGGGTCAAGAATTGGTAGCTCTACTATGCACAGTACACACATGGAGGTAGAACCGTGAAACCCATGATTGGTGATTTGATAGGATAATCAATCACATAGTTCTTGGAAGTCAGATGAACCAATTATAAACTTGTTTGGAAGTGTGGCAAATCGTTTCCAAGATTGTAAGTATGAAAAAAGACTTGCAAAGTAAAGATGTCGACATACTTTGAACATGTGCAGTAACTCTTATCATTAATTGTTCAAAGATATTCCTTAATAGCTAAAGGAGAATCCCAAGATCAAAATAAATTGAGAATCTTTTAAATTAAGGTTTTTTAGTTTTTATATGCTATTTAATTTCCAGCAATTAAATGCATATCTTTAGAAAATAATAATTAGTAATGTGCATTTACTAATTATAGATTTTTCTATTGGGATTTCGGTCAATATTTGGACAGTGCATTTCCAGGAGTTATGAAAACCGATTTTGTGTTTATTGCATATCTTTGAGAATATTCGATTTTGGAAATTTCTTGGTGTCCAAACATCCTTGTCTATAAATATTGAAGTTTGCATTTCTAGCAAACTAATCCTTAAAGCAAGCAAAACTACCTCAGTTGTGTTGTTACTGGTGGAGCCGCCTATCGGAGAGGAAAGTACCCTAATTAGAAGAAATCTCTTACGGCCGCTCGGTTTAAAGACTTCTTTGGGATTGAGAAGCTCTATTAGTACCGTTGGTGGGAAACTAGATAATTGCAGTTTATTTTAGTTTTTGATTGATTTGATTGACTAACGGTTGTTGAACTTTGATTGCACCTAGTTTGTTTATGCTTGAGAATCTTCTCTTCTGATATAAGATTCACTCAAACTAGATCGAAGTTTCGACGGGGATCTTTAGACTGTTTGTAGATCTAAAGACGTCTGGTGATAATCCATTGTTAACAGACTCAGTTCTGTATGTGATTTATCACAAGAGATTCAAGTTGATTGTGTGCTGGTGTTTATTGAAGATCTAAGAAGATTTGAAGACGAAGAAGATTTATGATTTGGGTTCATAATCTTTGGTGTGCACAATACTTGTTTCGGGTAAAGTGGATCCAACTATAATCGGTTTATCTTTGTGATAGATTGAATTGATTAGTTGAGTAGATCGACATCAATACAATTCTCTGTGATTCAAAGTATTGATTGCAAAATATTGACAATTACTTTGGTAGTTGTTATTGGATAGATCTAAGAACCTGACAAAGGAGTTTATTGGGATAAACGGAAGAGCCTTTTGTCGAACTCATATCACTTGATTGAAAAGAGTTGTTACCAAAAATATTTGTTGTTCCTTTACTGTTTGGAATATGAACCAAAGGAATTGTTCCAAGTGCGTGACTTATTAACAAGTTGGAGGCGCCGGGATACAGACGGAACTAGGTGAACTATAGGTTTAGTTGCTTGGTCTCAACTATACGAAGTTGGTTTGATTTTGTATAATGGCTTAATCCTGAGAGTATTCAATTCTGGACAAAGTCCCGGGGTTTTTCTGCATTTGCGGTTTCCTCGTTAACAAAATCTTGCTGTGTCTTTTACTTTTCTATTTACGCAATTATAATTGTTTTTATTATAATTAGAAATAAAATACACAAACGTTAATTCCTATTTACTTGATAGTAATCCTATTGTGTTTGGTTAAGTCCGAACCATTTATCAAGTAAACATACTTCGTTGTTGTATTGTCTCGATCTTGTATCCATAACTAATCACACAAGTTATCTCTTTGTCGCATTGTCTCGATCTCGTATCCATAGACGATCACACCAAGTGTGAACCGATTCGTTGTATTGTCTCGACTCGGTCTATAGACAATCACTTTCGGAGAAAGGACTTATAGGTGGAAAAGTTTTAGATTGAGGTATATTTGGGTACCCTCGTCTTTTCAGATGGGAATAACAAAGACGTGCGGATTGAAAATCTACCTATCTTACCTTTAGGGGGAGTATTAGCTTTGTTATTATAATGTCAACAACGGCATTTATGGATTGAATGTATACAGGTTATTGTGCCATTGAATTTGGGAATCAAGCGTATGTGTAATGAATTCTTGTAATTTGTTTATCCATATGATGTAAGGGTTTTGTCACTAAAATTGACAAAGGGGAGATTGTTAGAGCATAGCTCGGTTGAACCCACCAAGCGTTGGTATGTCAAGTTTGGTTGTCATATTTTAGTAAATCAAAACTCATTTAAAGAGTCGCTTGATTATTTACTAGAGTTAACTTCGTATAGGTTAGCTAGAAAGTTACTAGGATATGAGACTTACAAGTATTACGTGAAGACTTGAAGAATGTGAAGAAGTAAAGAGCTACAACGACGACATCATCCTTCCACTTGAGGTTAGTAATATTTGACTTGAACTGTTTCATTCCTAACGTATCTTTCAAGTCGTGCATATTGAAAACATAACTGCGAAGCTGTGAATGATTATACTCTAGTTAGACATAGTATTAAGGAATTACAATACGAAGTATAACGTCTATCTTTTGAACTTCGTATATAAGACATCGACATAATCGTATGAATGCTATTGTGATTATGTATGGGTATGGGTGAAGATTTCGTCCTAGGAGACAATGTTTTTATATTCGTTTAAAGGAAGTACAATTCATGAACTTGTTTTATGAATCGAAAGGGAAATCGTTAGGCTTATTGGTATTGTTATTCATTGCAAATCTTTGGATTAACAATATGTGTGTTTAGTATAACCGCTCATAACTTGTGTATGTATCTTGGTAAAACTATTCACAAGGCCTGACTTTTGTATTGGTATGAATTTTATTAGTAAAACCGATCTTAAGTAATCACCTCAGATGGTATGATCGATTTGTTGTAATTGGTATGACCAACTCTAGACATTGGGGAACCGATCCTAGTAAGAGGTGCAACCGATCACAAGAAAAGGGGAATCGATCCTTGTAAGAGGTGTAGCAAGTTTTTAGTTATTGGGGAACCGATCCTATGAACATGTGCAACAAATACAAGTTAGATACCATATATATGTGGGAACCGATCCTAGTACCTAGTCAACCAAGTTTTGGTAACTAGCATGAATAATTCTAGTACCCACATGAAGGTAGAACCGAAACTTGTTTTTGTAGAACCGTGAAACCCATGATTGGTGATTTGATAGGATAATCAATCACATAGTTCTTGGAAGTCAGATGAACCAATTCTAAACTCGTTTGGAAGTGTGGCAAATCGGTTCCAAGATGGTAAATATGAAAAAGGATTTACCAAGTAAAAGATGTCGTCATATTTGAACACGTGCAATAATTCTTACCTTTTATTGTTCAAAGATATTCCTTAATAGCTAAAGGAGAATCTCGGATAGAAATAAATTGAGAATCTTTTAATTAAGGTTTTTAGTTTTATATTCTTTTAATTTCCAGCAATTAAAATGCATATCTTTAGAAAATAAAAATTAGTAATGTGCATTTACTAGTTGGAGATTTTCTATAGAGATTTCGGTCAATATTTGGACAGTGCATTTCCAGGAATTATGAAAACCGTTTTTTCCCTTATTGCATATCTTTGATAATATTCGGTTTTTGAAATTCCTTGGTGTCAGAACTTCCTTGGTCTATAAATATTGAAGTTTGCATTTCTACAACTCATCCTTAGAGCGAGCAAAACTACCTCAGTTGTGTTGTTACTGGTGGAGCCGCCTATCGGAGAGGAAAGTACCCTAATTAGGAGAACTCTAACAAATGAGAAAGCTAATCCCCACACCTCCTGTGTGATACTAGTTGCATAAGATAGAGTCGGTTCTCCTTTAACCTTAGGTTTTTCACGAAACCCTGTAGGTTAACGACTTGAAGACTTCATTGGGATTATGAAGCCAAACCCAACTATTTTCTATGTAGTTTCATGATCTGATCTTGCTGTTTCTATCGTGATTGAGTGCAATCGTAAGATTGGCTTTAGATTTATATCTCCGATAGGCTAGATAGAAAAGTAGTCACAAACATCTTCGTCTCATCGTTTGTGATTCCACAATATATTGTTTCGCTAGTCGATTAAGATTATTGTGAGGCGATTGATATTTCTAGGATGTTCTTCGGGAATATAAGTCCGGTATATCAATTGGTTCCTGTTCACCTTGATTTATCAAAGGACAAAACAAAACTCGTAGGTATTTCTGTGGGAGACAGATTTATCTATTCCTGTAGACTTTTCTGTGTGAGACGGATTTGTTTATTAAAGTTTTCGACTTTGGGTCGTAGAAACTCTTTGTTGTGGGTGAGATCAGCTAAGGGAATCAAGTGCATAGTATCCTGCTGGGATCAGAGATGTAAGGAGCGCAACTGTACCTTGAATCAGTGTGAGATTGATTGGGGTTCAACTACAGTCCAGACCGAAGTTAATTTGTAGTAGGCTAGTGTCTGTAGCGGCTTAATACAGTGTGGTGTTCAAATATGGACTAGGTCCCGGGGTTTTTCTGCATTTGTGGTTTCCTCGTTAACAAAACTTATGGTGTGTGTGTTATTTCTTTTCCGCATTATATTTTGTTATATAATTGAAATGTCACAGGTTGTGCGTTGAATCGATTAATTGGTAAATCCAACCTTTTGTTGTTTATTGAAATTGATTGATCCTTAAACATTGGTCTTTGGTACCGTTCAAGTTATTTCTCTTGTATTCAATCAGGCTTGCAAATACCTATTTGTTTGAGTGTGGATTGAATCGAGAAATTGAGATATAACTCTTTGATATACTTTTATAAAGATTGAGTCTGCCTTTCTAGTTGATTCTCTTAAAAAGTATTTTGGAGTTAGTCCATACAGATTGCTAAGCGAAATATTGGGTGTGGTTGTTATACCCCCGCTTTTTCAAACTTCATTCTCCCATTTCACACTGAGTTCCTCCATTGCAGCTATAACAACTATTCTTCTTCATTTCAAGCAAGCCACCAGAACCCATTCATTCAACATCTCAGATCCCCTTTCTTGGTTGTTGTAAACTCAGAACCCCCATCAATATCTCACAGCTTGTTCATCCTCTCAATTGTGACCATGGCTGTAACACTAGCTCCAACCAATTCTTGACCACATCACCATTTCTGCTTCAATACCACCTGAAACAGTCAATCATCACAATTAAGAGTAGCAATATCTTCTTTATCTGTTTCTAGCCCAAAATCTGTCATTGTCATCACCAGATTCTTCAATTCACTCATTCTCAGAAACCCCCAAATTTGTTCTTCTCTGAAACCCATCTCAAACTCTACATCCATCAACAGATTCCTTCTCTAACTAATTCTGGAAACAGACACACCAAATAAATTTCGAGTTGAACTCCAAGCTACCCATTGTTTCTTCTCTCGTCTTCACAACAACAGTTTCCTCATTGCTTCTCTGTTTAGAATAACCCTTCAACAGATCGGATCTTACACAGTCATAGAAGCAATCGACTTAACAAAACCCATCGACCCATTCCTTCCTTTTCCTTTTGAAAATCCTCAGAAATTACAGACTTCATCAATCTTTTACTGCATACAGCAGTCGCACCCTTCTCTCTGAATTTGAGAATAATGATTGAGAGAATCTGAAACTTAGGGCTAGGTAATATCTAGAAAATCTATAGGTGATAGGTGTTTAAAACACCTAATTTTATATCTAGTATTTATGCTTTCTTTGCTATTGTCTTTATGAATTGTGTCTCTTATGTTTAGTTTTGAGTTTACAGGTACTTCTGAGGAGAATAAATTATCTATTTGGATGAAAACGTCATGTGCTAATGGGAGTCTAGCCAAGATTAAGGGGTTGTCATTACATTAGTGGCCCGTATCCAGTTTATGGGCACAAGCAGTAATTTTAATCATTACTGCAACCCTAAAAGAGAGGAATCAGTCCATCTTATTCTCATTACATGCCACTTGAATTTCAGAAACAAAAGTGGCTGCGGCTGGTAGAGGAACTTGAATAACAGATTGGAATCAAGGTTAGTGGTGGATCTGAGATTGAGAGCAGAGATTGAAGAGTATGGTGATGATGTCATTAATGGAGGCTGATGCAGCTATGAGGTTTGATTGAGAACCAGATTTAGCAGGAATTAGTTTGAATCAAGAAATTCAGGAAATCAAGACTGGGTTTCTTCTGATTGAGGGTGATTTAGTCAAAAATTGAGGAGATGTTTATGCAATCTGTTATTGTTGGTAAGAAGAAGCAAAAAATTGAAGCTAGGGTTTTAGATGGAGAATAAGGATAATTGTGACTACTAATTTTCCCATAGTCTACATAATGTATACGGCTCGGAGAATCTAATACTAAGTAGTATTGATGTCTCTGTTGAACTGATATTGCTAAGTAATAAAAGTTATTCGAGATCGCAATAATAACGAAGAACACAAATATAATGTAAATTCTACTAAGTTATCATGAGACACAAGATATTACGTGGTTCGACATTTTTCTACGTCCACGGGATAATGAGTGATTGTTTGTATTAAGTTGTGGTCGTTACAAAGATCTTAAATGTTTCCCAAAGTAATAGAGAGAACTCAAGTTGAAGTAAATACTTAAGTTCTAAACATTAAAGAGGTATAAGCTTAAGACTAGATCTTCTTATCCTAGATATTGAATGCCTTTGTTTGTTGGTGAAGCTTGGTATTTATAGCCCCTTTTGCTCCAGATATATCTTTCCTGTCTTTGGGTCCATCGTTCCCTGATACATCTTCCGTACAAATGGTACCTTCGTTCACCGCACGCTTTCTCCAGTCGGACTCTGCCACCTCAGCCGACCCACATTCCTTCGGGAACTACCCATCCTTAGTACAGATTGTACCTTCGTTCACCGCTAGCCTTCGCCTGTCAGACTCTGTCACCTCATTTCTCTCTACGTGCTTTGGTTAAGCATGTAGATAAGAGATTTATTCATTTAATGCTGATTGGATGTGTCATCTACCTTTGTCCCATCGCCAGCTTCCTCTCTCTAGGATAGGTTCTACTTTTCCATCTTAGCCGTCGAGGTATCCCTCTTTGGGATGGGATAAAGTAGAACTGCGAAGGTGTCTTCCGCTACTCAGATTCCTGTGTGTAGTGAGGGCTACACATTTATCCTGCACGCGACTACTAAAACCGTGACACGTGCTCCACATAATATTGATATTCACAGTTTGCCGCTTTTCTTTCATATTCTACCATTTGGTAGGATTGGAAGGAAAAACTTCCCTAACGCCGCCATTTTTGCACGTACCGGTTGGGTGGTCCCCATGTGTCATTTCATGCAATAACTTCCCCTTGAATTTCGGGACATCCAAACTTTTGGATTCTCTAGCCGCCTATAAGAAGAGAATAAAATAAGGAATTTCATTAACTTTCCCCTATCACTCTCTATCCCTTTCTCAGAGATTTTCTTTGTCTCCTTTATTTCTAACTGCTGGTTTGTTCTTTGACTTCCAAAGTTCTTGCTTTCTCTTCATCAATCAGGTTAACATATACTCACCTTTGATTTTCATATAGCTTTTCGTATCCTCCATGCTTGGTTCTGTTTATCTTTCTTTGGTTGTTTGAAGTTGCTGTTGTACTTGCATGTGAGAATTCTGATTTCCTCTTGCCTTTTTATGTTGTATGAGAACTTGGTTTTGTTTTCATTTTCACCATGATTATGCCATGATTGTTCTTTGCCTGCAATTTCGAAATAATCTTCCACCTTGCATCATGGAGGGATTGAGTTATATTTCTTGGTTGGTTAGTTAAACCCATGCCCAAAGTACGCTTACTTTTGCCCCAAGTTTTTTTGAGTCGTCTGCAAATTTCATCCGCCATTGTTGAAGGATTGTTCTTCTTGCTGATGTTAGGAATTATGAGACTTTCGAAGAAGCCTGCCGGAAAGATTCGAGGCCTAGGTCGTCCACTGAGCCACCTCCGCGTATGGATCATCCTGATGCTACGCCCTCTCAACCCCCTTAGGACACTAAGATACCTGAGGGACCTGAGATAGTTGTGGAGGCTGAGGTAGAAGAAGTTGTTGTTGAGAACTTTCCTCTTCCTCCACCTCACTTTGAGCTCCAAAGGTTGCAGTTTCGTGACAAGGATAGCTATGCTCATTTATCCTTGGCTGAGATCTCCAAGTCTTTTTGCCTGCATAAGTTTGACATCTCTTTCGTTGATGGCCCTGATGTTCTCACTGAATCTCTGATCTGAAGCTTCCCTTATGATGAGAACAATTTGTTGATTAGTGTTGCCCAATTGGCCGCAGGTATGCTCCCGCCTTTGTTTAGTAGAAAAGATCCTTTCTACTATGATGTTTTGTCTACAAGGGATGATCCGGTGAACAAAACTCATGTATGAGGGATCATGCAATACACTGGTAATTATTTGCGCGCCCTTCGTGAGTGTTGGTACCGTAGCAAGGGTAATACTACTTTGAAATCTTATGACCCTTTTGCTCCTGGGAGGTCTAAACAAGAGGATTACACCCCTGCCAACTTCAATGCTACTTATGCTGATGTCATTTAGAAAAGCAACCTTATTCCTTGGTTTGTTGGTCCCCGCCGTATCCATGTTACTGCGAAGCAGATTAGGGAAGGAAATAGCCTTCGTTTGTTAGAGGAGATTGACAAGACTGGGTTGACTGTCATCCCCTACTCTGCTAAGCTTTTCTTGCCGAAGCCTGATCGCATTCGTCTTGACCATGATGATTGCTGGGCGCGTACTCCTCTTTGTGTGGTGGGTCCCTGGGCCTTTGGTTTTACTACTGCGAATCCCAATGTCCCTCGTACAGCTTTCTCTCTGCCTGCTAAGTATGATGGATATAAGCCTTGGTTTTTCAACCCTGCTACTTCTCATGAGGTAACCTTCGTTTGTAACGGAAGTTTTTTATTTTTCATCTTTGTTTTGCGGCATTTGCTAAGTATTTTGATGGTTCCTTTGCATCCTGCCCATACTTCTTCTGTTGGGACTGCTCCGGGTTCTGCTGCTGGGATTGCTCCGGGCTCTGCTGGTAATTCTGTAGCCACCAGGACCAGGAAAAGGAAGGATTTGATTGAAGCAACTAAGCCAACACCTGCGGAGGTAAAGATTATAACCCTACCTTAGTGTTTGTAGATTCCTTAGTATTTTGCCCCTGATCCTTAGCTTGCGCATGTGTTCTTCTACAGTCTTCCAAGAAGAAAGGAAAGTTGAAGGCTGTGATCGATGTTGAAGAATCCGACGAGGATCCTAAAGTTGATGGGGAGGAGCCATATGACGAAGACATGGAGGATATCGAGGATACTTCCCTTAGCCCAAATTTAGATGACATCGACGAAAATTTCTCCAAGGACAGTCCTAGTCCATTTCGTGTTGGTTCTGTGGAAGGTGATAACCTTCAAGTTGGTGGTGGTTATATATTTGCGAGCCAAGTTAGTACACAAGTTGCAACTCCTGCCTTGCTACCGAGGATACCCTCGTTTTCTGCTCCTTGTTGCTTCGGCTACCACCAGTGCCATGGTGATATCTTCCAAGAGCCTTCCGTCTTCTCCTGCTACTTCGCTCCACTCGAGTGGTTCGTTTGCGAAGGGTGTGGCTCCTATTGTGAGGGTTAGTAGTTCAGACTCGCAGCAGAAGAAGAAGGTTGTGATTTCACTTGCCAGCTTCTCCTTCAATGTTACGCCTACTTCTTTGTGAAGCGCTCAGTCTATTTCTACTGCCCCTGCTAGCAAGGTTGTTGGACCTCCACCTTCGTCACCATATTGGACCGTACTGGGTAATCTTCCTTCTACTGGCGACATGGACTTAGGTGGTACTTCTAGTCAAGTATTTTCTTCCGTTCCCAGCTCATCCACCATGCCGTCTCTTTGTCGTGGTGAGGATTCAGTACTTGTGCCCCATGCTCGTTCTCAAGTGACTGGTGGGGTTCTTACGGATCTTGGGAAGGGCAAGTTATCTGAGAACTTAAGCCTTGGGAGTTCTGACGATGCCATCCTCGAAGCCATACTGCGGGATTCGAAGGGTCCATTTTCTGCTGAGGTTGATCGTCATCAGCTGGATGATTCTTTGGAGGTTGCTTCAAGGTTGGACACTTTGACTGCTCAGTATCAAGTGGCCAAGTATCTATTCTTCGATCCAGATTTCCTTCGCTCTAGTCAGAGCTTTGGTGAAATCCACAAGGGTAGCATCTAAGAGATGGAGTTTTTCATGGATACCTACGCTGATTTCCTTCCTCGTCTCTCCTTGTTCTCAGTAAGTAGTTTTTACCTTATTGTTTTGCGCATTGCTTTGAACATTCGTTTGTTCTTATGCTCCATTGTTTGCAGCTTTGCAAACAAATCGATGTTGGGTGTACCTTGTTCAAGTTTTATAGGGCTAAGTGTACTCACTTGAGTGCTCTGTTGGAGCGTGCTCGTCAAGATTATGCCTTTGTTAGCGCATAACAGCCTTCTTCTAGTGATGCTGCTTCTGCCACCAAGGTACCTTTGTTAGAGAGCGAACTGAGGAAGACTCAGCGGTCCCTAGAAGCTTGTTTGTTGGCTCTTGAGAGAGCTAATAATGCTGCGAAGGTTGTTGAGGAGGGACGTAAGGCCGTTGATTCTGCTTTGGCTGCTGAATCCTCTAAAGTCATAGGTTCGTTCCTTCTTTCCCTTAGCTTTGTTTTCATTTTTGCCAGGTAGTATAGTCCTAAGAGAACCTGCGCCTGCCAGCTGGTATCTCCGGTGAGCTTAGACATCTTCGGGAACAAGTAGCCAAGTTGACCTCCGATGTTTAGTACTATCAGAAGAAGTATGATAGGTTGATGAACGTGACTGTTCATAATGAGGCCCAAATCTCCCTTGAGTCTGCTCATAACTTGTACCTTGTGAAGAAGATGGCTTTGCTCCGTAAAGAGTGTGACGAGACCCTCAAGTGGAAAGAGGATCTCATTTTAAAGAAAAATAAGGATATTGCCTTAGTTGAGAAACGTCTCTCAGCTCAAAAAATTATCCGTAAAAAGTATTACGCAGATTTTGAAAATGCCTGTGCTTCCTTAGCCAAGGTTACTGCCGAGCGTAATGTATTATCCTATGAGGTTTGTTCTCTTAAGAACAAAATTAATGAAGTTTCTTCAATGCCCTCTCCATGTTCCGTGCATCTATGCTCAAGAGATTGGAAGAGTTAGAGAATGTTTACCAAGTCTTATCTTCTGAAAATGCTTCGCTCCGGATAGACGTCGAAGATCTCTGGACCGAACGTGATACTCTGGTAGAAGATCTTAACACTGCTGAGGAAGATCTTCCCGAAGCCCAGCATAGTTTAGAGGATTCCCTTAGCCATGCTGGAGGTAGCTTAGGGTTTCCTTATTACCGTAGCCTTCTTTGTGCCCAGCATTGTCTTTACTCTTTACTCATCCCCTTTATATCCGCAGGTCTCCAGGAGCATCTTGTAGGTGTGAATGCTAAGGTCAGTCATCTCGAGAGCCAGGTATCTTCGTTGGAGATAGCTCGGCAGTTTGATGCTGTTGCAAAGTTTAAAGCTGAGGCACTTCAACAGGCCAACGACCAACTTAGCGCTCAGATAATCGAGCTTCATCGGAAATCACTCGGATCTGGAGGTCCAGTCCTCTCAGGTGAAGGTGCAGTTCGAGCGTTCGGCTATTGACTATATCAACAATACCTTTGCTGAAGATGAACTCCAAGCTGACGGAGTTTCCTTTCCCCGTCTTCCTTATCCTTGATTCTATTATCTCGAACCTTGTTTAAGTGAACTCCTCCTTGTTGTTTATGTCCTCAGCTGAGGTGTCTTCTTTAGCTGAGATGTCTCCTTTCTTTGAAACAATTCTTTGTGGTGATTTGAACCCTTGTTGATGTAATTTTAAAGTGGTAAGTAAGGTTGTCGTTCACTCGGACTTGTGAAGATTCGAGTTTTTAAATTTAATAAAAATATATACAAAAATATTAAACAATGGTGAGAGGTACTGGGATTCGGGATTCCACCGAATTCAAAACATAAGGTTCAATTATTAATTCTTTGACAATTTTAGCTCAAGAAAGACAAGGACTCTATTTTTGCCTAGGTAGATTCTCAAAACATTGATTGTAAATCCTAAGCATGATGTATCAAAACACCTAAGCTAAGCATACATCATCAAATTAAATGACAACCAATTAATTCAAATCATATTTTCAATTAAAATTAATGCAAAAATCTTAAAAAGAATTAATAAAATTACCCCAAGTATGATATTCGTCTTCCTCCATCATCCCAGTGTTTGGGTTTAGCTCCTCATGGTAAAAACATGCTCAAAAGATAGAAACATGGCTCAAAAGGTGTTTTTATTGAAGAGAAATAATAATACAGCGAATCTGCAACGCTTTTATGGCGTTACAGAATCACCGATACAACTGAAGTGCTGTTAATAAACTAGAATATAAGACTGCTTCTGCGACGGTTTAGTGTGGGTCGATGTTCTTCGTGTTCTTCGCGACTGTTCAGTGTGCGTCTTATGTTCTTCGTGTTCTTCAGCTCCGCACCAGCAGAAAACAGCAGCAGGTAACTTTCTGTTCGTCTTGATTTCTCACTCCTCAGCCCTTCTCAGCCCCCAAAACTCTAGACACCCCTTATATATGACCCAACCAATCTATTTATATCAAAAAGAGCGATTAAATCTCTCCAAAATCTTCCGAAATCTCTTTCTTTCTCTTCACGGCAAAGTTGCGGCAATTTCTTGTTTTAGAATTTCCACGCGTATCTGGGCTTTCCTTTTGATTCTAAACTCTTCCTTAGATATATATTAAGCTTTGGGAAGAAAATCTTGCCTTTAATCTCTCTAAAATTTCCTAAAACAAGTCACACACGTGACTTTCCATATTTTGCTGTTGAGATCAAAACCCGTCGATTGAGCCCAGTTTAATCGATTTAAACACCCATGTTAGAATCATAGACCCATAAGGAGTCTACCCTATGAAAATCAGAAGTTTAATCGACCTCAAACTCCTCCAAATCACTACCACCAAAACAGCCACAAAAACATGCCGTACGTTTTTGGTTTCCCGCCAATTTTCAGAATTTGAATGTGAAGGGGAAAGGTTACCCCTTATCCGATGGTCGCCCCTTATCCGTTGCTGGAGTCCGCATAACACTCGTCCCTTGGGTTGCATTCATCAACTTTTCGAGCCAATTTCGCCACAAAAGCTTATTTCTCCAAAAACACCTACAAAGAGATAAAATACCAAAATAAGTACAAAAATGGGTACTAACATTATACACAATAGAGATGAAAATAGACACATAAATGCGTCTATCAAAAGTTGAGATGTCTCCTTTCTTTGAAACAATTCTTTGTGGTGATTTGAACCCTTGTTATCTGCCATGCAACTTTTAAGAAATGTTAGGTATTATTAGAGCACTGATCGGTCGAACTCGCAAGCGTTGTTATCTCAAGATTGTTTGTCAAGTTTAGTTGCCAAAACTATGAGTCTTGATTTCTAGTCTACTTATAGCTAAGTCTCGGACTAGGATAGAAAGTGTAGCTGATCTCTAGACTCCACGACGTTCATCATACAAAGACGAAGAACTACTCAAGGAACTGGTGGAACTTCATCGACTAAAAGGTATGTGGAGACTTGAACTTATCTATCACTCAAAAGTCTATCCACTCTATCTCATATCTTGAGACAAAAGTCGTATTGCTATATAGACTTCGATTATACACATTTGCTATTTCGAGCCGAGTTTATCTCGCTTATCTATTTCTCGAAATATGTGTTGGTAAGCATTCGCTTTGGCCAAATTCATCTTTACAAGTGACGAAAGTCATGTTGATTATTTCAATATCTTGAAAATCGCTTTGATGAAAAATAGTGTGTGAATAACCTTTATTTAACATCCTCTAAGAATGTTTCAATGATTGAAATGAGAGTTTAAAATATATAACCTTGAATGGATATAAACATTGTATGTGAACTCATACTTGTGTAAGTCCAAAATTCTTGAACCAAAGTATGCGTACTTTGCTGCTCAGGATAACCGGAACTAAAGTCCGTGTACCTGTACGCGTACTGCTAGAAGTTCACGTCTCATGAATTTCTGCTGGAGTTTATGACTGAAAACAAACTCAATTCGGATACTTAAGTATGCGTACCGGTATGCATACTTAAGTGGGTTATTTTCTAAAAACGGTTTATTCGTGAACTTAAACTTATATAAACTACGGAATGCATATTTGCAAACCGTGGCTATAAAGTTCATGAATCTATTCGAGTGAATCAAAATCATTTTTGCTTCAATTGTGTCTTGTATACTTCTATGAGATCTAAGCAATTGAACAACTCTCTAACTAGCTCTTTTGAGTCATTTGAACTAGTTATGGTGAAGATGAATATAGCTGATATGAAAGTGCTCATATGGCTAACCGTTTGGTTAACTACTATTGAACCAACTAGGTTTACACGTTTAGGTACGGTTACACAAATCTAAATGAACGTGCATTTCATTTGTGTATAACAAGCTAAGTTCGATCTAATAGTTGAAAGTTATTAGCTTGAATCTAATCAGGTTTTCATCTAACAGTGAATATTGAATACTTTGTTACCAAGATAACTTAGATTACAAACCCTGATTTGGAGACTATATAAAGGAGAACTCTAGCAATTGGGAAACATAATCCCCACACCTCCTGTGTGATACTAGTTGTATAAGCTAGAGTCGATTCTCCTTTAACCTTAGGTTTATACCAAGACCCTATAGGTTAACGACTCGAAGACTTCATTGGGATTGTGAAACCAGACCCAACTATTTACTTTGTAGTTGCGTGATCTGATCTTGCTGCTTCTATCGTATTTGAGTACAATCGTAAGATTGGCTCTAGATTAATTTCTTCGATAGGCAAGATAAAAATGTAGTCACAAACATCTTCGCCTCATCATTTGTGATTCCACAATATCTTGTTTCGCTAATTGATTAAGATTATTGTGAGGTGATTGATATTTCTAGGCTGTTCTTCGAGAATATAAGTCCGGTATATCAATTGGTTCCTGTTCACCTTGATTTATCAAAAGACGGAAAAAAAAATCGTAGGTATTTCTGTGGGAGACAGATTTATCTATTCCTGTAGACTTTTCTGTGTAATACAGATTTATTTATTAAAGTCTCCTACTTTGGGTCGTAGCAACTCTTAGTTGTGGGTGAGATCAGCTAATGGAATCAAGTGCGTAGTATCCTGCTAGGATCAGAGACGTAAGGAGCGCAACTGTACCTTGGATCAGTGTGAGATTGATTGGGGTTCAACTATAGTCCAGCCCCAAGTTATTTTGTAGTAGGCTAGTGTCTGTAGCGGCTTAATACAGTGTGTGTTCAATCTGGACTAGGTCCCGAGGTTTTTCTGCATTTGCGGTTTCCTCGTTAACAAAACTTATGATGTCTGTGTTATTTCTTTTCTGCATTATATTTTGTTATATAATTGAAATATCACAGGTTGTGCGTTGAATCGATCAATTGGGAAATCCGACCTTTGGTTGTTGATTGAAATATATTGATCCTTGAACATTGGTCTTTGGTACCGTTTAAGTTAATTTCTCTTGTATTCAATTAGACTCGCAGATTTCTATTTGCTTGAGTAAGTATTGAATCGAGAAATTGAGATATAACTCTTTGATATACTTTTTATTAAGATTGAGTCTGACTGTCTAGTTCATTCTCTTAAAAGTATATTTGAGTTAGTCCATACAGACTGCTAAGCGAAATATTGGGTGAGGTTGTTGTACCCCTACTTTTTCAGGTATGTTTTGGTAAAATCATTATGTCACCTTTATTATTGCATGAATGTTTTGTTTTAGACGTAATATGTCTAATCAGTCGCACTTTCAAGTTATCACAAGGTGCTAAGGTATGTTTAACCTTTGGTGGAACATTCAACGTCCTAACAGGATATCCTTTGGCCAGAAGGTATCATGGTGGCGAAGGTCCCTACGTGGGCAATAATTTTCCTGTAACCCTACGCGTTCAGCGCGATGGCTGCTTTACTTCGATAAAGTATCTCTATAGGGGATATCTTATTTTTTCTTATGCCTCATGGAAGGAGCCGTCGCCCCGATGATACGAGATTGACATATGCGCAGTTATGCCTTGTCTTGCCTCATCGTCACTCCTGACGGAGGGTGTCTATTCTAACCCAATCGTATTAATCAAAGCTAATTTTTTAGCAAAAAGTTTCTTCCATTGATTAATAAGGTCTATAATACCTTTTGTCAGGGATAGAACATGGTGGCCATTGCCCGTTCCTTTCTTCTCCTGGGTAATCACCATTCTCTTACGAGTAGTACTTTTTTAGGTACATTGCATTCCAAGGGTGTTGTAGCACTTATCCTTTTAGGGTTCTTAGATAGTAAGACCCCCTTCTGGCGATGTCGTGTATGATGTAGGGTCCGTCCCATGTTGGAGTTAGTTTGCCCCATTCCTTTTTTCTTTGATATGACGGTATCTGACGTAGTACGTATTCCTCAGCCACAAAGTTCTGAGGGATGACCCTTTTGTTGTATTCCCGAGCTAGCCTTCGTTGATAGTTTACCATCTTTTGCAGGGCTACCTCCCTTCTTTCTTCAAGGTCATCCATCTTTTCTAACATCAAGTCTGTTGTTAGATTTTTCTCCCAAGCCTCCGTCTTTGTTGTAGGAAGTATAAACTCCATTGGGATGACTGCTTCGGCTCCGTAGGTCAACAAGAATGGAGTTTCCCCCATAGCTGACCTTCTTGTAGTTCGATAGGCCCATAGGACGTTATGTAGTTGTTCGCACCACCTCCTTTTGTATATGCCTAGCTTCTTTTTTAAGTTCATTGTTATAGTTTTGTTGGTTGCCTCCGCTTGTCCATTGCTCTTAGGATATATGGGAGTTGACTTGTTCTTCTGTATGTTGAAGGTATCAAACAACATGTCGATGTTCTTTCCTTGTAGCTGTTTTCCATTGTCTGAGACTATGGCGGCTGGTATTCCGAACCTGCATATGATTTGCTCAAACAAGAATTTGAAGACATCTGTGTCCCTAATTCTTTCCAAAGGCTTTGCTTCCACCCACTTGGTGAAGTAATCCGTAGCTACGATAAGATATTTTATTTTTGATGTTCCTTCTATCAAAGGTCCGACGATATCAACCCCCCATTTTACAAATGGCCAAGGGCTGATAACCGAGTTAAGCTCCGTTGCTGGTGCTTTGATTTTCTTGGCGAAGCGTTGGCATCTTTCACATCGCTTAGCCACTTTCTTTGAATCTTCGTCCATGCTTAGCCAATAGTATCCTTGCATTTTGGCTTTAACCGCCAAGGATCTTCTTCCGCTATGGTTGCCAGCATCTCCGCTGTGTATATCATGGAGTATTCTCCTTCATTCAGTTCGCGAGAGGCACCACATCAGGGGTCCGAGAAATGACCTCCTATACAGTATTCCGTCACGAAGGCTATACATTAGTGCTTTCGACTCGAGTTTTCGATCTTCTTTAACATCGGATGGTAGTATACCTTTGTCAAGGTATTGGTGGATTGGAATTCTCCAATCATCTTCCGCCTCGTTTTCGTTGTTTTCATCTGACAGGGGTTGGTCTTCGTCAGACTCTTTCGCTTCTTCGTCTTATTCTTTCGTATCTTCGCTTGTTTCTCCCTTTTTTGCCTCTCTCATGGCCCGAGTTTGAACGGCCAAGGCCTTCTCGGTGCCTGAGATTGGTCCTTCTATTGAAGGTTCGTATATCCTTCCAATTTGTATGGCGGTGGTGTATTTATACCTTAGCATAGAGGATATGAATGCTAAGGCATCTGCGTGCCTGTTGTCCTTTCTGCATACATGTCTAAATGCTATGTTGCTGATTTTATATGCATGTTCCTGGGCTAGCTTCAAGTACGAAGATAGCACCGGGTCCAAAGTTTGGTATTTGGGTTCGATTTGTCTAATGACCAGCTGAGAGTCGCTAGTCAATCGAACATCTGTCAAGCCTAGCTCCCGTGCCAAGCGTAAACCATGTATGACCTCCTCATATTCTGTGATGTTGTTGGTATATTGTTCGAATTCTAACCTGAATACGTAGATGAGTCGGTCTCCGGTGGGGATTGTTATTACAATCCCTATACCTGCGCCTTCTCAATTGGAGGAGCCGTCTACGAATATTTCCCACCTTCGTGAATTCTGAGGTTCAAGTAAGTCCTCCGGATCTTGCTTATCTTCCTTCATTCCTAGGATGTTGTCTATTTCCGCTTCATCGCTGAGAGGTAGGTCTGCCAGAAAGTCTGCTAAGATTTGTGATTTCTCAGCCTTCCTTGTTTTGAAAATTATTTGGAATTGTTTTATCATGGCATTCCATTTTGCCACCCTTCCAATTTTCTCCGTGCTGTCGAGAATTTGACCTATCCGAGCCTTTGTGAAGACTCGGATGGTATGTGCATCAAAATATATCCTTAGTTTTTGTGTTGCCACTACTAAGGCATATATGAGTTGTTCCACCTTGGTATAGTTACGCTCCGCTGAACTGAGTGTCTTGCTGATGTAATAGATGGGTTTTTCTCCTTGCCCTTGATCTCGTACCAATACTGCGCTTACAGCGTAGCTTGTTGCTGCTAAGTAGAGAGTGAGTATTTCACCTGGCTCCGGTTTCTATAAGATAGGAACCGAGGCCATGTACTCCTTGATTTTTTGGAAAGCTTGTTCGCATTCTGTAGTCCACATGAACCTGCTTCCTTTCCTTAGCGTATCGAAAAATGATTTTCCTTTTTCCGATGGTCTTGTTATGAATCTTCCCATGGAGGCTAAGATTCCGTTTAATTTTTGTACTCCTTTTAGCGTTTTTGGAGATGGCATCTCCATTATTGCTCTGACCCTTTCGGGGTCTACTTCTATTCCTCGCTTAGTTACCAAGTACCCTAGGAATTTCCTGAGGTTACTCCGAACGTGCATTTCTCCGGATTGACCTTCATGTGAAAGTTTCTCATGGCTTTGAATATCTCCCTTAGGTCTGATAAGTGATTTGTCGCCTCCTTGCTTTTGACAAGCATGTTGTCTACGTAGACTTCTAGTATCTTGCCTATCCATGGCTTAAAGATTTTGTCTACCAATCGCTGGTATGTTGCCCCCGCGTTCTTTAGTCCAAAAGGCATCCTTGTATATCAATACAAGCCTCGTGGGGTAAAGAACGCAGTATGCTCCTGATCTTCTTCTGCAAGTACGATTTTTTTATAATCGGAGTAACCATCCATGAAGGATAGCCTCTGGTGACCTTCGGTTGCATTAACCAGTTGGTCAATATTGGGTAGGGAGTAGCTATCCTTGGGGCATGCTTTGTTGAGATTGCTAAAGTCGATACAGATCCGCACGCCTCCATTCTTCTTAGGAACAATTACCATGTTAGATATCCATGTGGGATACTTGAATTCTCGTATGAGTCCTACCGTTATGAGTTTTTGCAACTCCTTTTCCACTGCTTCCTGGTAGATATCTGCCACCTTGCGGATAAGCTGTTTGAATGGTGCAATTTCTGGTTTGAGTCGAAGGTGGTGGGAGACCAAATTCGGGTCAATTCCTGGCATGTCTTCCATTGACCATGCGAAGACATCTGCGTAGTCCCTTAGCATCCTTTGCAGTTGCATCTCCTCTTCCTCTTCTAGTAAAGTTCCGATAGTGATCATATTTGGCTCTTTCTCCATTCCAATGTTGATTTTCTTTGTTGGCTCTACCGATGAGAAGGTTGGTTTCTGAGGTTGTAGAGGAGTGCATTTCTATAATTGTTATTTAGCAGCATTGTCCGCTACCAGAGTGGCGGAGGTGCTTGTTTCCTGAGATGAGGGGGCTTCGGGAACTTTGAAGCCTCCATTCATTACTTCGTTGGTATTCTCCCTTTGTCTTTTCCTTTCATGTTGCTGTGTAGCAACTGTTTCTTCGTTGAGCCTGACCTCCGCTAGATTGCATAGCCTTGCATCTTGTTGATCTCCTTTGATTTCCATTCCACCCATGGGTGTTGGGAATCGAAGGTACTAGTGATAGGTAGAGGACGTGCCTCTTAAAAGATAGACCCAAAGTCGTCCCATAATGACGTTGTAGGGCGAAGGTGCCTCCACAACAAAGAACCTTGTATTGGTTACTAAGGGTCCTATGCGCATCTGTAAGACAATTTCTCCTTTTGGTCTAGAGACTGCTCCATTGAAACCGTATATTGTGCAAGTGGATGAATCCATTTGCTCAACTGTTAAACCCATACGTAAGTAAGGTTCGTAGAACAACACATTTAACGAGCTGCCCCCATCAATGAGGACCTTCGTAACATTCCATCCATGAATCAGAAGGGTGATCACAAGTGGGTCGTTGCGCATCTCGACTTCATGGTTGACGTCTCTTGTTGAGAATGTTAATGGCGTGGCCATCCATTCTTCCCAAGTACTAGTTGGTGGTCCACTTAGCTTGAATACCTCGTGGGTTTCTAGCTTTCTTCTATTTCGAGCCATTTCGAGGATATCTTCGAGTAGCTCCTCTTGGTCTCCTCTTGAGAATAAGATCATGTTAATGTACTTGCCATCTTGAGGTAACTCTACCCTTTTCTTGGGGATTACCTCAGTATCAGCAGGTTGTATCTGCACATACTCCATGAACTTGCCTCCGTTTATGAATCTCTGAATCGTGTTCCTTAGGTGGAAGCATGTGTTAGTTGTATGCCCGTAGTATTGGTGGTACTCACGGTACTCCTTAGCATCCTTTGTTTTATCCGGATGTTTTCCCCTAGTGTTAGGGTAAGGAAAGCCCGGCTTCGCTCCTTCCTCGCTTAGAATGTGGGAGAACGTTGTGTTTAGCTTTGTGTAGACTTTATCTACAAACTCTTCTTTTCCTTTTCCTCTGCCATTGCCATCTCCGTACTTTGATATTTTGTCTCGAGAGATGGTTCTGCCCCCGGCTTCGTTTTGCCTCTTAGGTATCTCCGGAATCGGTTCCAGAGAGTTCGTTCGTTGCGGAGATGTTGTTGCCTTTGTTTGTGCTATGGGGTTATCCTTTTGGATTTCTTCAAGTCTGATGTAGCGATCCTGGAAAACCCGAAGATCTCCTTCAGAATCGAGGGCTCGGTTGTGAAGCTCCACGAAGATAGCTGAGGTTCTATCAAGTCCATACTTATAGCAATTAATGCTAATTTCTGGATTGACTTTCCCGATTGCTTGGCACGTCTTTTGCCACCTGTCTGTGTGTTGCATTAATGTTTCCCGGGGTCCGATAGCTAAATAAAATAGCCTATCTAACCCTGCCTTTATTGATTTGTTGTACATGTATGTCTCCAAGAACACCGTAGACAATTGCTCAAAAGAGTCAATTGAGTTTGCTGGTAAATTATCATACCACGCCAATACTGATCCCATCAAGCTTGCAGGGAAGTACCTAAAAAGTACTACCTCAACTCTTTCCCAATAGGCCAGGAAATGAGTGTAGTACCGTAGGTGGGATGCGGGATCATAGGTACCATTGTACGCCTGAAACGTAGGTACCGGGTGTTTTGCAGCGATAGGCTCCCTCAAAATGCGGAAGGATATCGGAGATGTTGTTGCTTCCTGAAGTACCTCCTCCAGCCTTGCGCCTGCGTGGCCAGTTTTCAATCCTTGTATTTCTTTCCACATCTACTTCATTTGCTCTATGACCATGTTCACATTGTGAGCATCTCTGGAAAATGCCTCATCATAGTAGGACTGAGAGGGCTTGTAAGTTGGATCCATCTTATTTGGATCGTGCCGTGTTTTCCTGGCTCCCCTGGTAGGTTAGCCTTTGGTAGGTTAAGACCCGCCCTTCATCTTCCTGAGATAGCTCCATGCTCACGCCTCTTCAATGGAGGGTGAGTTTGGGAACCTTCGATCTGCACATCTAGCATATCCTTCAGGTTCTGGTTTTCCTGAGCCATCACGTGCATTACATCCCCGTGCTCTTTGTTTCGGAGTAGCAAAGCTGCTACTTGTGCTGCCATTTGTTCTTCATTGTGGATTCCACCACCCTGAGGAGTACTGTCAGCCGGATCCTCAGAGTCATCCACTCCTTCTTCTATGACTGGAGCATCAGGATCTAGCTGGATAAGAGTTAGGTTTCCCAACCCTCATCCCGTAGGAGCTAAGGTTCTGGTTAACCCTTCGTTAGCCACAGGTGGCTTCGTAATATGGGGACGCTCCGGTAACGGCATGCCGTAAAGTGGTTGTGCTCCCGATGTTTTCCCCATCCCTTCAGCAGGGGTAGGGGGTTTGTTAGCAATTGTTCTTCTTGCTATTTCGCTTTTCCCGTCCTCTGCTTCATTTCTTTGATTCGCTTGAGATGGTTTTTGAGATCTTTCTCTTATAACCGCTGGTCGTGAACTTGTTGGTACGTCAATTGGTTTCCGCATGCCTTCGGTCTTTTGTTATCCTGGGGTCATAGAAAAAATGAAAGGTTTTGCTACTTGGGTGCCTTTGCTAAAAGTAGCAGTTAATGCTCTGACACAGAAGACGGCTAAGCATCTTTTTCAGAAAAAGTACGAAAATGACGTTTGAAAGGATGGGTATTTAATTTCTTAGGACACCGTTGGAAAAAACAACCTTAAATGTTGAAAACAATTTGAAAAGGGTGTCAGATCTTCCAAGAAAAGGGGTTATTAAATGCTTGAAAATATATTTCTTCCTTAAATTCCCCCTGAGATTCCTCAGTACTCAGAGGTATTCAGATCCAAAGGATACTCTGTCGGAAAAAGTTGTTTTAGTACAAAACAAAAGTTTTGACATTTTTTAGTACGTTTTTGTGTAAAACTTTGTAGATATGTAAGGTTGCAAGTCTTTAGAGGCTATGAACTCAAAGAACTTACGTGAATAACGGACGAATGGATCACTAGAAAGTGAGATCCGCCGTTGTTAAACTCAGATCTCTTCGTTAACGAAGATGCGTAAGTTAAAATAAAGGAACATAAAAACTCAAACTGGTGAGCAAACCCTTCTAGCGCAAAACTGTGATTACTAATTTTCCCATAGTCCACGTAATGCATACAGCTCGGAGAATCTAATACTAAGTAGTATTGATGTCTCTGTTGAACTGATAATGCTAAGTAATAAAAGGTATTCGAGATCGCAATAATAACGAAGAACACAAATATAATTTAAATGCTACTAAGTTATCATGAAACACAAGAGATTACGTGGTTCGACATTTGTCTACGTCCACAGGATAATGAGTGATTGCTTGTATTAAGTTGTGGTGGTTACAAAGATCTTAAATGCTTCCCAAAGTAATAGAGAACTCAAGTTGAAGTAAATACTTAAGTTCTAAACATTAAAGAGGTATAAACTTAAGACTATATCTCCTTCTTCTAGATCTTGAATGCCTTTGTTTTTTGGTGAAGCTTGGTATTTATAGCCCCTTCTGTTCCAGATATATCATTGTTGTCTTTGGGTCCATCATTCCCTGATACATCTTTCATACAAATGGTACCTTCGTTCACCGCACGCTTTCTCCAGTCGGACTCTGCCACCTCAGCTGACCTACGTTCCTTCGGGAACTACCCAGCCTTAGTATAGATTGTACCTTCGTTCACCGCTAGCCTTCGCCAGTTAGACTCTACCACCTCATTTCTCTCCACGTGCTTTGGTTAAGCGTGTAGATAAGAGATTTACGCATTTAATGCTGATTGGATGTGTCATCTACCTCTGTCCCTTCGCCAGCTGCCTCTCTCTAGGCTAGGTTTTACTTTTCCATCTTAGCCGTCGAGGTATCCCTCCTTGGGATGGGATAAAGTAGATCTGCGTAGTTGTCTTCTGCTACTCAGATTCCCGTGTGTATTGAGGGATACACAGTTATCCTGCACGTGACCACTAAAACCGTGACACGTGCTCCACAGAATATTGATATTCACAATAATTGAAGGTTCTGCTGCTATTGAAGACATGTGTTTTAGCAGTTTTGAATAAAAAATCATGGGTTGGATTTATTAATGGATGGTGATGATTCAGACGGAGCTTTGGATGTTAATGGGATTGACTAAATAGTGGGTCTCTGAGAAATTGCAGAAGAGGGTGTGTGGTGATATCTAGTGTTGGTGTTGAAATGTTGGTGCTAGGATGAAGCTGGTGAAAATTTCATAGGAATTGGGTGCATGTGATAGAGATTGGTCTGTGAAAGAAGATAAGAGGCAGCTGCAGTTGATGATGGACTGAGACTAGTTGATGTTGAATTATAGAGGCGATGAAAAGAAGCTACAGAAATGGGTTGTCTGTATGAACTGAGTTGCAGGTGATAAATTGCTCTTGCTACAATTTTGGTGCTCAAATGGTATGTGTTTCTGGTGATTGTTTGAGATGGTTGTGGATACAAAGGAAATTTATGTATGAGATGTGAAGTAGATTTTGCAGACCCAGATGGTATTGAACTTGGGATGCAGAAATGATGCTGGTGAGGCTGTAGTTGAGATGAATGATGCAGGGATGCTCTGGTAGTGTTGGTGCTGAGATGCTGCTGTACAGGAAAGAATTAGATGAATGGAGAGGCTTAGATGTATGTTAGGACATGCTTATGCAGAGACTATGAAGCTGTGAATGGGTCAGGAAGCTGCAATAGCTAGTAATGAATGGTGGTTAAGAAGAAGAAATTGAAACTGAGAATGAGAAGAATGGCTATGAACTGCAGGAATGAGTTACTGACATGGATAGATGTATGCTAGGAATGCAGGGAAAGAAGTGGTCTGTCAGAAGTTACAACCATGGATGAGTGCGGGTGGTTCTTGTCTTGCAGGAAATGGGTTATGCAATGGTTGTGGTACAGGTGGAGTTGTGACTTGTGGAGGTTCTGGTAGTGCTGAGAGTGGATGTTGTTGTTGGCAGTTAGTTTCTATTGGAGTTGTAGTTGCTAATAAAGTAACAGAACTGTGTAGCTGTAGTGAGAACTATTAGAAGATGCAGCTGAGTTTAGGTGAATATAACTTGGGAATGGTATGATCTTGTGGCCTTAACTGGATGAAGCTGCAGGTGGGAAGTTATGCATCACAACAGTGCAAGATGGAGCAGCAGAGATTAGTCATGCGCCATCATGGTGCAACAGTGGGTTGTGGCCTGTGCAAGGCTTCAATTGTTCAGGCCTTGATCACTCAGATGAGTCAGTGAGCTGACTCTGACTAAGACAGCTGACTCGTTCCTGACTAGACCTTGACTCGGTCTAACTTACCAAGTTGACCCGTTGACCAGCTTTGACCCGGTGACTGGTGACTTTGCCGATCACCTGAAGACGATTTCCGGTCACTTCTCCTGCCAACTTCCGGCGATGTAACCAGTTTTCCGGTGAAACTTTCAACGCTATATTTCTACATGGTTTTTTTTACCATATATGGCTTGGTGGACTTTTATCTATTGGACTTTTGAAGACTTGACTTAACATTGGAAACAAGAAGGTTATAAAAGAGAAGACTTTTACAACTTGGAGGGATGACATATACTATACTACTTGGAGCTTTTGGAGAGAGGCGGAAACACTACTAGGGTTTGCTTTATTTTCATCTTCCTCATTTTATTATTGATATAATGAACTCCATAGCTATGAGTAGCTAAACTCCCATTACTGGTTAAGGGTTAATTTGGTTTCTCAACATGATATTTGATTCAATGAATTAGTTTTGTCTCAATTTTGTTGTTTATGATTCATGATTTATAATGTTATATGATTTGAATGATAGTTTGGTTGATTCCGGAATCAATTAGATTAGTCTCCATCTCTATGGCTAGATTAGGATTTTCAATACGTAAAAGTTGTGAATTCCTGATTGTAAGTAGCATAGTGTGGTTATTACTTGTAGTGATACATCTTTATAATCACATATGAATCATAACCTTGGTTAAATTGAATTAGTGCTTTTACACGTTCGATTGCTTTGATTAGTCTTATTCCATAGAACTTAGTGGTTTCAGGGAGTTAAACTTAATTGTGCTTTTACACTTTAGGTTGCTTTTTAGGAAGAATTCACATATGCATCTTTTAATGTGGTTGTGATGAAATCAGGGAATTAGCGGGATAGACTTGCGATCAAAATATCTAAGGACTTTTAATAGAAGAGATTAAATTTTCAATTCTAGTCATTGATGAAAATACATGTTTGTGAATGATACAACCCATTGACCAATATATTCATCTTATTGATTACTTTCATTATTTTATTGCTTTGATTCACTTTTATTCGCTTTGATAAAATCAAAATCCCCCTTGGTTACTAAGAAACTGAAATTTGCATAACAACATAAGCCTCCCGTTGAACGAACTCTTTCTTATCATATACTTAATCCATATTATTTGTAAGTAAGAAAGTGAATTTATTTTTGACGCATACGACAACGATCAATAGGCACCCAGCATATTAGGGTACCCATATAATAGGAACACTTTGGCCTGCATTTAGTGATTCCCACAAAGCTCCTTATCCTTAGTTGAGCTCCCAATAGCATTTGCTCGTGAAATGACGTTTTTGCACTTTTTGCTCCAAATAGCTAATTTCTTCTTCTTGTGCTCTGCATGACTCCAAAGTACTTAAAAACTCAAAAGTAATCATAAGATACATAATTTACAAGAAAACTCGCAAAGAAAGCATAACCAATAGATATAAAATCAGACACCTATCAGTTACACCTACCTCAAACGCTAGAACCAAAAGTACTAGAGAAGGAATATATTATGAACAGTGAAATTCCCTGATACGAAAGCTAAAGCTTCTGACTCCAGTAACTATTCATTTGTTTCCACAACTCCAAATATCATGTTAAACTCTCCTATCTATTTTTAAAATTTTAATTTTTGTGTGTGTATGTGTGCGGTATAGGGAAAAAGAATACTTAAAGTTTCTAACCCTAGGAAATTAAGTATTAAATATATATAATCGGCAGATGGTATTCCTAGTCATTTAGGTCTCCACTCGATACACCGAATTTTATTTTACTTGAGAAGCCATCTGACCGAGCTCATATATAATACTAGTGTCATCAATCCGATCAAAATCTTCATAGTTCTTAATTACTTAAGTAATCAACAAACAGTGACTTGACATGTGTTAGATGATAAATGGAAATTCTAACAATGTAAATTTCTCTCAGACGTTTTAACTTATTAGTTATCCCACCGGTGAGGCCGGGACGTGACAACTTCAATTGCTAGCTAAATTTGTTTTGTTTTTTCCCCTTCTTACCAAGAAAATTGATATTACTTATAAACTAAAAATACATTTAGAAACTAATATCATGCCAAGAATTCAACAAGCTCGTCCATGGAACACTAGGTGCATGCTTAAGACCTCAAATGACCAGAATACCATTAAAATGACTATCTTACTCTCATGAGACAAATGACATAAGTACCTCTAAAATTAGGATCGGGTCTTATAACCCTACCACCTTAAAGAAATTTTTTCACAAAATTTAGAGGTTACCTTATAAGAGATGGGGATATTTTCTCCGAATTTCGGACTTTCCCATGTTTCCTCGACCTGGCGACGTTGTCATTGCACCTTAACCATATGATGGTCTTCGTCTGGAGTGCATGCTCCTTAAAGTCAATAATTCAAACCGGTCGCTCCATGTACGTAGCATCCTCCTAGATCTTCAAATTTTCCCAAGTAATAAAATTTGCAAGGTCAATAGCATTAAAATAATTTCTCTCGTATTATGACCAATTTGCTGAGGTAACTCCAACTGATAAGTTGATGCACCAACATGCCAAATAATCTGGAAAGGTCCAATGCATCACGGTGATAACTTTCTTTACTTGCCAAAACATTTGATACCTCTTTGTGGGCTAACTTTGAGCAATACTAAATCACCCATAAAAAAACTCAAAACCTCGACGTCTCTTGTCTACATAACTCTCATGATGACTCTGAGCGGCTAACCACTGTCAGATTACATGAACATTCTCAATCGTCTCTCGTACCAAGTCGGCTCCTAAAATGCTTTGTTCACCGATTTCGGTCCAATATACTGAAGATCTACAAAGTCGTTCATATAATGCTTCCTAAGGTTCCATACCGATACCGGCATGGTGACTATCATCATAAGCAAACTCCATTAACAATAATTGTTTGCTACAATTTTCATTAAAGTCACATGGAAAAGATCGCAACATATCCTCCACAAGCTGAATTACCCTTTCAGACTGTCTGTTAGTTTGGGGATGAAAGGCAGTACTAAGGGAAAGATGCGTACCCAATGCCTTCTGTAGACCCTGCCAGAACTGAGAAGTAAAACAAGGATCTCTGTCAAATACAAGTGACATCAGTGTACCGTGAAACCTTATTATCTCGTGGATGTACATTTATCATAACGTGGTTAACGTATCAGTGTATTGTGCAACCCAACGTGGAAAGCGCATTAATCAAGTTTAATTCCCTAGAAGCGCTAAGTTCTATGAAATCAGGCTAATTAATGTAATCAAACGTATAAAAGCATTAATCCAATTTAACAAAGGTTATGATACACTTGTGAATATTAGTATGTACCACTACAAGCAATATTCACAGTTATGCTAATTCTAATCAGCATTATTCAAAGTTTGCGTATTGAAAGCCCTAATATAGCTTTAGAGATGAAAACAAACTTAATCGATACTAGACTCGACCAAACAAGCATTCAAATCATAAAACAACATTGACAATGAATCATAAAAGACAAAGTATATAGACAAAACTAATTTATTGAGTAAATATCATGTTTGGAAATTGATAGACGCATTTATGTGTCTATTTTCATCTCTATTGTATATATTATTAGTACCCATTTTTGTACTTATTATGGTGTTTTATGTCTTTGTAGGTATTTTTAGAGAAATAAGCTCTTGCGACGAAATTGGCTCGTAAAGTGGTGTTTTACACCCCAGGATAGAGTACTAAAGGCACCCCAGAAATGCACCGGAAGCACCCCAGAAATACACCGGAAGAACCCCGAAAAAATGTTGGAAAAACCCCAGAAAAAAAGTGTTAAAGGCACCCACCAAAATTACTAAAGGCACCCTAAAAATGGATAAGGGCGCCCCCAAGGCAGCCGAGCTGCTAAAGGCACCCGCGTTTTGGATTCAGGGCACTTCACCTTCATCGTTTGAAAAATAATTTTGGCGGGAAAAAAATTATTTTTCTGCAGAATTTTCTGTTGGATTTTTGAAGGAGTTTTAGTGAGATTCAATCATTGATTTTGATTGGGATGAACGTGATATGCCCAAACAATGGTGGTATGAGTGTTCTAATGCGTTCAGTTGGGCTGAATTTTCGTCGGGAAGAAAATATTCAACCTCGGAATACAACGTGTTTGAACGTGCATGGATTGAGTTTTGATGGAGTTTGGTTGCTGCAGAAGTGTGGAGGAGTCAAACAAGGAAGTTCTGGAGCGTGTATACGTCGAAAAGATGCGTAAGAACCTAAAACATAAAAGAAAATATTCATGAGTTAATGGTTGGATATCGAGTAGATTTTTGGGTTATTGCGATATTATTCTTGATCCTGTGACTATATAAAGGCTTTAGGAGACTCAAAGAAGGGATAGAGAGTTTAGGGGGAGAATAGGGAGACGTTTAGAGTATAAAAAATCGAGAAAAAAAAAGTTACAGGAAAAAACCATTTTTCTGCTGGTGAAGAAGGTACGAAGAACATAAGACCCTTAAAGACCGTCGTTCTTCAACAGTTCCAGCGACGGTATTCCTTTATCGTTTTCTGTAACAATTGATTTTGTAACAAATATAAGTGTTACAGAACCCGATTTTATTCATTTTTCTCCCATTTCATCATTTGTGAATCATTTTTGAGCATTAATAAAGATGAATTTTGAGCATGTTTCCATGATAATGATGAGCTAATTCTCGCGTAATCAAGGCACGGAGGAAGCTATTTATGCATGAATAATTGGTAACCATTCTATTTTTCTCTAATTTGTATTTTATAATTCACTCAATCACTACTTTGTAGAATTTTAATTGTTTGCATAATTTTTCCTAATTAGTTGTGATTCAATTAGATAGGTTATGCTTTGGTTAGATAATCTATGCTTAAGGGATACAATTAATGTTTGAGAATATGCTTGATAATTTGTGAATTAAGAAAAAGAGATTTTGGAATTTTTATCATCATTTATTCATGTGTAATAGTGGAATCTAGTGTATTGGTTATTTTCACTCTAAAAAAAACAAATTTGGATTAAAATTTTCTCTAATTTTAGTTTAAATAAATCTAAATTCAATTGCTTTCACAAGTCTTACGAACTCATTCTTACCATTATCTAAAATTACATCAGAAATCCAACTTATTCCTTAACCAATAATAATGATTTAGGTACTCCTATCTATGAAGCTCATCACAATAATATCCGAATTATGGAAGACAAAAAATAAACCAAAGTTGTTAGAGCAATGCTTGGTTAAACCCAAAATCTTTTTTATCTCAAGATTGTTGTCAATGTTAGTTGAAGAAAACTACATCATAATTTCTAGTCTACTAAGTCAAGTCTCGGACTAGGTTAGAATTTGGTAGTTGAGTATCAGACATCACCCTCGAAGACTGAAAATCGACGAAGATATTTGGAGAACTTCATCAACAAGGTATGTGAAGACTTAACCGTTCTATTTTACTCACTATCTTACCATTATATCTTTCGAGACTATGTCATGTGACTTCTAGTAGATTTATTGCAGAGAAGAAATTTCGAGTCAAGCTGGTCTTGTTAATCATCTCGAAATATGACTCAAGCATTGTATGTTCAAAGGTCCTTTAAAATATTAATTCGAAACAATATATTGTTCAAGAATTAATTTGTGGATCAATTTTAAAATAGCCCAAGCAATGATTTTATCATTTGGGAATGTTTCAAACATCAAAAGAGAGAAATTCAGAACTTCTGATATTTTGACTTTGGGTAGGTTGGTGAACCATCTCGCAAATCATAGATATCTGAGTTTATGAAATACATGGAAGGTTGGCGAACCAATTCGCAAACCTTAAGTTCAAAAGGGGGCTATTCATGAACCCGGTTCACAGACCGTGGTGATCTAATTTTTTTATATTGGTGGAAAAAGACAAACTTTTGGTGAAACCGGTTCATGAACTGTGTCCACCTAAGTTCACGAGCCGAGTGGGGTTGGCGAACCCGGTTCATGAATCGTCGCACCCTGACTCATGAACTGCCTATACGGTTCACGAACCGTTTCACGAATGGTTCAAGTAAAAGTTTAGCAGATGCTTAAAGACTTATTTTTTTAAAATATGTTTAGCATTAATATGAATCTCATAAACACCTCTAAGACATCATATCGATCACTAAAACACTTGTGTATGTGTATCATGATCAAATTCTTAAGTGTTTAAATGAGCATCAAATTTCTTATAGTTCAAAAGCATATTTTCCAGAACAATCATTGTACATGGTTCACGTACTCGGACCACTATGTATATCCTTCTATGTGATTTCAAGATTAATTCTCATATACTTACTTGAAACCCTAATTAGAGTTTCATCTAAACAAAAAAAGTGTTTGCTTGAATCTGAAGTTATCTTAGCTTGAATTCTAAGCAAGGCTTGGTTCTGAATATCTATGAATAGAGATGCTCTTTCAACTGGAAAATTCAATCCATGACACTTTTATGTCCTAGTTGATAGCTAGAGTCATCCTCTATTGACTTAGGTTTCCTCTGAGAAACATAATCAGGTCTACTACTAAAAGACTTCTCTTTGGGGATTCATGAAGCTATGTCCGACTATATTTACCTTGATAGTTCGTGTATCTTGATCTTGCTTTTATGTTGTCGAGGTTTTCGTAATCTCTTTCAGGTAAGATAGATACAGTAATCACAAAGTTGTTTTCATCTCAGAGTTTGTGATTCCTCAAGATAGATATCTGAAAACTATTCTTAGTTGTTAAGTCAAACATTGTTCTTGAGAGGTGGTAAAGAATCCAAGATTCTCATCTAAGTGAGTGTAAGTGTTCCATATTTTTGAGGTTTGCTAGCTTTATCTATTGCAAACATATTTCCAAGACTTGATATTTGATCTAAAGAGAAATCAAATAGGCTTATCTGTTAAAAACAGATTGGTATCAAAAGTCTTCACTTAGGTTGAAGCAACTCTTAGGCTGTAAAGGACGTCAGCTGAGGGAATAAATTGCGTAGAGACGTAAGGAGCGCAAATGTTACTAAGAATGGATTCAGTCTTAACTACATTCCTGATAGTATGCTACTGTCTGTAGTGGATTAATACAATTTAGTACTGTTCAAATCTGAATGAGGTCCCGCGGTTTTTTTGTTATTGCAGTTTCCTCGTAAGCAAACTTCTGGTGTCTTGTGTTTTTCTCTTTCCGCATTATATTGTTTATCTTATAATATGATTTACACAAGTAGTACGTATTCAATCTTAGTAGATTCGTCCATAAAATTGTAATCGGTTATGAGACTTGTTTCTTGTAGAATTTGTATCTTGAAAGATAGATAACAAGTTCCGATTGAATTATTTGGATATGACTAGATTGATCTTGGATATTGATTTTTGAGATCGTCAAAGTACTCTTCTTAACAATCAGGTTCACGGGCACCATAGTCTATACTTTCTGATTGAAAAGAGATAGAGATATAAATTCTATATACATATTGTTAAAGATCATTAAGTTGGTTTACTTGCAAATTAGGTTTTGTCCATACAATTTTCCGAACGAAAACTTTGGTGGTGTACTTGGTACCCTCTCCTTTTCAAAAGCAAACCCTAGAAGCATAATGCGACTACTTTCTAAAGTCTCCAAGCTCCAAGTTGTAGAAGATCTCCAAAAGATGTAAAATAATTTCCCTTTTATACCTCTTCTTGTTTCCAAAACTAGGCAAAGTCTTCAAAAAGTCCATATCGAAGAAGTCAACCAAGCCCATGTGTGAGAAAACCCATGTAGAAATTCTTCCCAAAAATTGTCGCCGGAGGCCAAGAAATTTTTCCGGAAATCAGATGGAAAAGTCGTCAGAAAATCATATCAGGTGACCTGGAAAATGTCATCTGTCATTGGTCAAACTAAGGGACGATCGTTGTAGTTAACGGTCAATTGACGGTCTTGGGGTCAAGGTAAAAGTAAATTGGTCTACTAAGTCAGTCACTGAGTCATCTAGTTTGACTCGGCTAAGTGTGCTGGATTGTCTTGTCCTAAGCCGTTTGCACATGCCAAACTCAAAGTTGTACCATGATGAAGCGTTATCCAGCAGTGATATGCAACCCTTCCATTTAATATCTTATCATTCATTTACATTCTCAGCTCTATATTTATTCAGCTTCAGTTCAGTCTTATCAAGCTTCAAAGTCTCTGCAATCACTCAGCAACACCATCTCCTTGCAAAATTAATAGCTGCAGCAGCAACTGAAAGGATGAGGGTACCTGGTACACCACAATATTTTCGACATCAACCTATGCAACACACACACGTTGTGTAATCTAATACAGACACGAACATTCAAGGAGACTAGTTAAACAAGATGTACACTTGCCATATAACATAAGTTCGAAACTGAACCAAACTATGTGATCAATCTAAGTGTTTAATTTACGTACAGGTGTATTCACTTTGATTTTAAAGACAAAGCAATATAACAGGAAATTAAAGTAAATCACAAAACATACAAGCATTTGTTAACGAGGAAAACTGCAAGGCATAAAAACCGTGGGACATAGTCAAGTTTTGAATACTTTTAGAATTAAGCCGCTATACAAAGACTACTATAACTTCGTATGTTTGGGACAAAGTAAACTAACTCCAAGTTACTTAGTTCCTTAAGTATACCTGTGCCTACAACCAATCTGGTCGACGCACGCGAACCCTAAGATAAAGTTCATTATCTTAAGTCGTTTCGCCTACTGTAAATATTTCAGCGATGCAACTCATTTGGATCGTATACCGAAACAGTAAAGGACTAATCAGTTTCATTAACCTCTTTATCAATTCCCAGATCAACAAATTAATATGAGACATAATTGAGTGCAAAGGTTCTTCCGTTTAAAAAATTAAACTCCTTTGTTCGGTTAGATCAACAATGATCAAGATTACCGATATAATTAATATTAGTTCACAAATTATCAAAGTAGATCTCAAAGAGAAAAAAAAGGGTAGATTGTCGATCTACACAACAAGCTTAAAAAATCTATACGAGATAAACAAGCTTGTCGTATTCCAATCAATCAAGTGTGCACAAATATCAGAACACTAAAAAGAAACCTTCTAGTCTATAATCTTCAACCTTCAAAGTACTTGCACAAACAACTTGATTCCACTAATGATAGATCACACAGCAAACGGAGTCTGTTAACAATGAATGACAAAAATTCTTATCTTTAGATCTTGAATCAAAAGATCAGATCTGAAATTATTGATCCTTGAGCTAGTTCGAGTGGCCTTATATAAGAAGAAAATGATCACATAATAAACAAACTAGATCTATCAAGGTTCAACTTCACCGTTAGTCAATCAAATCAATAATCAAAAACTAAAATAACAATTTTTTATACTAAAAGGAATTCATTGATTAAGAACTATTAATGAATACATAGTCTTCCTCTATCCACTTTACAATATCAGGAGGATAGTTATCATAATAGCAAAAGGAAACAGCTTCTTCTCTAGCTTTCTTAGCTAGATTATGAGCAACATTATTTCCTAATCTGTGAACTAATTTACAGAACCAGAGATTATTCTTTAAACATTGTTCTTTAACTTAAAAAAGAAAATTTTGATTGGACCAGTGAATCTGTATCTTCACTGTTTAATGATTTCACTACATTATCACAATCCAGTTCAAAAATCACTTGATTAAGACCTAGAAGCTTTATCCACTCCACAACCATCAGTAAAGATTGACATTCCAAATGTTCAGCCTCATATTCCGCATCCGCAACCCCATCCATTACCATGGCTTTTGAAAAGACGAGGGTACCCAAATATACCTCAATCTAAAACTTTTACACATATAAGTCATTTTCCGAAAATGATTGTCTATGGATTGAGTCGATACAATACAACTAATCGGTTCACACTTTGTGTGATCATCTATGGATACGAGATCGAGACAATACAGCAACGAAGTATGTTTACTTGATAATAGGTTCGGACTTAACCAAACTCTAGGGATTGTCTATCAAGTAAAATAGGAATTAACATTTGAGGGATTTACTTTAAATTATAATAAACGCAATTATAATTGCGGAAAATAAAAGTAAATGACACAGCAAGATTTTGTTAACGAGGAAACCCCAAATGCAGAAAAACCTCGGGACCTAGTCCAGAATTGAATAATCTCAGAATTAAGCCGCTATACAAAATCAAACCAACTTCGTATAGTTGAGACCAAGCAACTAAACCTATAGTTCACCTAGTTTCCTCAATATCCCTGCGCCTCCAACTTGCAGTAAGTCACGCACTTGGAACAATTCCTTTGGTTCATATTCCAAACAGTAAAGGAACAACAAATCTGTTCGGTAACAACTCTTTTCAAACAACGTGATATTAGTCTGACAAAGGCTCTTCCGTTTAACCAATAAACTCCTTTGTCGGGTCCTTAGATCAATCTCTCAACAACTACCGAAGTAATTGTTAGACTATGCAATCAATACTATTAATCACAAAGAAGTGTATTGATGCCGATCTACTCAACTAATCAATCCAATCTATCACAAAGATAAACCGATTATAGTTGGATCCCTTTCCAGCCGAAACAAGTATTGTGCACACCAAAGATTATGAACCCAAAAAGTCTTCTTGTCTTCAAATCTTGTTTGATCTTCAATCAACACCTGCACACAATCAACTTGAATCTCTTGTAATCAATCACACACAGAACGGAGTCTGTTAACGTTGGATTATCACAAGATCTCTTTAGATCTACAAACAGTCTAAAGATTCCTGTCGAAACTTCGATCTAGTTTGAGTGAATCTTATATCAGAAGAGAAGATTCCCAAGCATAAACAAACTAGGTGCAATCAAAGTTTAATAACCGTTAGTCAATCAAATCAATCGAAAACTAAAATAAACTGCAATTATCTAGTTTCCGACCAACGGTACTAACAGAGCTTCTCAATCCCAAAGAAGTCTTTAAACAGAGCGGCCGTAAGAGATTTCTCCTAATTAGGGTACTTTCCTCTCCGATAGGCGGCTCCACCAGTAACAACACAACTGAGGTAGTTTTGCTGGCTCTGAGGATTAGTTTGCTAGAAATGCAAACTTCAATATTTATAGACAAGGAAGTTTGGACACCAAGGAATTTCCAAAACCGAATATTCTCAAAGATATGTAATAAACAAAAAATCGGTTTTCATAACTCCTGGAAATGCACTGTCCAAATATTGACCGAAATCCCAATAGAAAAATCTATAATCTGTAAATGCACATTACTAATTATTATTTTCTAAAGATATGCATTTAATTGCTGGAAATTAAATAGCAAATAAAAACTAAGAAACCTTAATTAAAAGATTCTCAATTTATTTCGATCCTGGGATTTTCCTTTAGCTATTAAGGAATATCTTTGAACAATTAATGATAAGAGTTACTGCACATGTTCAAAGTATGTCGACATCTTTACTTTGCAAGTCCTTTTTCATACTTACAATCTTGGAAACGATTTGCCACACTTCCAAACAAGTTTAGAATTGGTTCATCTGACTTCCAAGAACTATGTGATTGATTATCCTATCAAATCACCAATCATGGGTTTCACAGTTCTACCAAAACTAGTTCGGCTCTACCTCCATGTGAGTACTGTGCATAGTCACGCTAGTTACCAAAACTCGGTTGATGAGGTACTAGGATCGGTTCCCCACATACTTATGGTAACTACCTGTATTTGGTGCACATGTCCATAGGATCGGTTCCCCCAAAACTACAAACTTGTTGCACATGTTCATAGGATCGGTTCCCCCATCTACTAAAAACGTGTTGCACCTCTTACAAGGATCGATTCCCCTCTTGTAAATTTGTTGCACCTCTTACTAGGATCGGTTCCCCAATGGCTAGATAAAAGTTTTTATTTACAAGCCATAGATCATACCATCTTGAGTGATTACTTAAGATCGGTTTCACTAATAAAAGTCATACCAATACATAAGTCAGGCCTTGTGAATAGTTTTACCAAGATACATAAACAAGTTTATGAGCGGTTATACTAAAAACACATATTGGTAATTCAAAATAGATTTGTAATGAATAACAATACCAATAATCCTAGCGATTTCCCTTTCGATTCACAAAACGAGTTTATGAACTTACTTCCTTTAAACCAATGTAAAACATTGTTTCCTAGGATGAAATCTTCACTCATACCCATACATAATCACAATAGCATTCATATTATCATGTCGATGTCTTATATACAAAGTTTAATGGTTAAGCAATAAACCTCGTATTGTATTCCTTAATACTATGTCTAACTAGAGTATCATACACAGCTTCGCAATTATGTTTTCAATATGCACGACTTGAAAGATACGTTAGGGAATGAAAGAGTTCAAGTCAAATATTACTAATCTCAAGAGGAAGGATGATGTTGTCGTTGTAGCTCCATACTTCTTCACATTCTTCAAGTCTTCATGTAATACTTGTAAGTCTCATATCCTAACACTTTCAAGCTAACCTATACGAAGTTGACTCTAGTATATAATCAAGCGACTCTTTAAATTAGTTTTGATTCACTAAAATATGACAACCAAACTTGACATACCAACGCTTGGTGAGTTTAACTGAGCTATGCTCTAACAGCTTTGACTCCTAGACATTTGTCTGCAAAATCCCGAATAATTAGACCTATGGATCCTTTACCTGTTGTAGCTATATAAGAGGCATCCATGTTTATTTTAATGTAATCCTTATTAGGAGGACACCATTTCTTAATCTGCAAATTATTAACATTGTTAGATCTAATTGATGCTATCGAAATATTGCATTGATTGATTAAGTTCTGAATTCGAGTTACTACTAGTGCTTCTTTGATCCCACCAATGGTACTACTAGTGCTTCTTTGATCCCACGGAAGTCTTTAAACGAAACACACATAAGAGATTTCGCCTAATTATGATACTCTTCTCTCGAACGAGTACTATAAGAATACTCTAGTGTGCTTCCTACATAATCAAAAACTAAAATAATAATAAGATTCTAGTTTCCCACCAATGGTACTACTAGTGCTTCTTTGATCCCACGGAAGTCTTTAAACGAAAGGCACATAAGAGATTCCACCTAATTATGATACTCTCCTCTCGAACGAGTATTAAAAGAATACTCCAGTGGGCTTCTTACACAAACGACTAGTTAAGTATATCCAAGGGATAAGTTTGTAAGATCTACAAACTTCACTATTTATGATGACGAAGGTAGTTTGAAAAAAAAACAATCACCAAATCCGAAAATAATAAAGATATGCGATAAATATTTATTTCCGATTTTGTTAATATTCCAACCTCATACAATGAAATCTCTTTTGATGACAACTAATATTATATAGCATACAACATATACTTTACTAATATAGTTACAATAGATATGCTTTTTCACTGGGATGTGAATAACATATAAATTCAAACATCAAAAACATATTTAGAATATTTCAGTTCGGGATCTCAGCTTGAATATCAAGGAAAATACTTGAACATTAAGTAATAAGAGTTTAGCCCATGTTTAAAATTTTACGTCGACATCTTAAGAACTTTCCATATTAACCAAATACATTTTCGGTATCTATGCAAACCCTAAAGTAATAAATAAACCGAAAACGTTTATATTGGTTAATCTAAGGATCAGTTCTGCTAGGGATCCATGGGATCAGTCCTAATAGTGATTCTTGGATACAGTTATTAGAGCATAGCTCGGTTAAACTCACCAAGCGTTGGTATGTCAAGCTTGGTTGTCATATTTTAGTGTGTCAAAACTTATCTAAAGTCGCTTGATTATATACTAGAGTCAACTTTGTTTAGGTTAGACTAGAGAGTCTAGGAATGTTGAGACATACAAGTATTACACCGAAGACCTGAAGAATGTGAAGAAGAAGAGAACTAAAACGACAACATCATCCCTTGAGGTTAGTAATATTGACTTGAACTGTTTCATTCCTAACGTATCTTTCAAGTCGTGCTATATTGGAAACATAACTGCAAAGCTGTATATATTATACATATTATATAATACTCTAGTGATGTGGTATGGTCATATTCGTATGATCATAGTATTAGGGAATTAAACTACGAAGTATAACGCTTATCTTTTGAACTTCGTAGATATGACATCGACATAATCTTGTATATACTGTTATGATTATGTGAATGGGTTATGGTGAAGATTTCATCCTAGGAAACAATGTTTTACATTTGTTTAAAGGAAGTGCATTCATGAACTTGTTTTATGAATCGAAAGGGAAATCGTTAGGCTTATTGGTACGGCTATTCATTACAAATCTTTGGATTACAATTATGTGTGAGATGGTAGAACCGATCGTAACTTTGTTATTTATCTTGGTTGTTGATGGTGGTTTTTAGTTCAGGGCTAAAATTGTAAAACCCTGCATTTATTATGCTGTCATTCTGCAAAGAGATAGAGCCATGTAAAAGTGATGAGTACACAACCTCTTCATTTGCGCATTAATTGAGCAATTCAATATGTTTACATGAAATTTATCTAGAATGGTGAATGTAGCAACAATCCTAGATATTCTGTAAATTTCGACACTCTGCCTGTATTATTCATTAATATATGACTCACTGAATACTTTCTGTGCTGTGTTCCACGGCTGAACCCTTAATATTGATATGACATGAAAATTAGTGTTCACTCGCAGCTGAGTAGCATAAATTTCCCGAAGTATCAAGGTTGATGTTTGCATAAAAGTACTCAGTCAGAAAGCATGCTGCTCTCTGGTAATAAATAACTCTTTGTCAACATGCAGAATCCAATCAATTTTGTGGTAATTCACAAGATTCAATATCAACCTAATTAATTTGAAAAAATTAGGTTTTTTGCGCCCTGCGTAGTATATCAGACCCTGCTGGTCGAAACTAAACCTAGGCAAACTAGGAATTGATTCGCCATGGATTAGTAGGTGCAAAGTCCTACCCAAAATCAGAAAACAAGGAATAAAAGAGGAGCCGCGGAAAATAGGAGCAGCAACAAAGGGAGGTGTGGCCGGCGCCACCTGCAGATGGCTGATAGACGCATTTATGTGTCTATTTTCATCTCTATTGTATATATTATTAGTACCCATTTTTGTACTTATTATGGTGTTTTATGTCTTTGTAGGTATTTTTAGAGAAATAAGCTCTTGCGGCGAAATTGGCTCGAAAAGTGGTGTTTTACACCCCAGGATAGAGTACTAAAGGCACCCCAGAAATGCACCGGAAGCACCCCAGAAATGTGTCGGAGGAACCCCGGAAAAATTACTATCTCCGCCCAAAAATTACTATTTGCACCCCATAAGACAAGTGCTAAAGGGACACCCGTGCAGGATTAGGGGGAGGACATGTTCTTCTCAAATTCAAAAAATGAATTTTGGCGGGAAAATATTTTCATTAACAGCAGAATTTCAATCGGATATTTGGACGTGATTTAGTGAGATTCAATCCCTGAAACTTAGTGGGTAGACGTGATATGACTATAGAAAGCTAGTATGGGTGATTTTATCGATCAAATTTGGCTGGATAACTTGGTTTAATCCAAACAGGGAGTTGGAGGAAAAACATGAGCTTGCATGAGTTGTAAGAAATTTAAACGTGTACTGCACGTGCTTGGAAGATTTAATCGATATTATAGAGCGTGAAGAAGGTATAGAAGGAAATAAATACAGCTGCAGATGCGTGAAAATCAAAATCAATGAAAAAAATGAAAAAAAATATACCCGAGTAAAAGAAGATTATTTGTAGTTAATGGAGGAGATTCAATGTCGCAATTATGTATAAATAGGTTCCTAGGATCACATAGAAGGGGTGGTGGAGAGTTTGGGGAGCTGAGAAGAACCTGAGAGTCGAGAAATCAAGTTGCAGTAAAATTCCATTTTCTGCTGCTGCTGCTGCTGATAAACGCGAAGAACATTAGACGCAAGGTAACCGTCGTTCTTCAACAGTGACAGCGACACAAGGATGAGGGTCGTAATGCGACAGTGTTAACAACACTTCATTTTTATCGTTCTCTGTAACAGCTCAGTTTGTAACAAACAGAAGTGTTACAAACCCGGTTTTTGTCAATTTTCTCCTATTTCATCATTTGTGAACCATTTTTGAGCAATAATAAAGATGAATTTTGAGCATATTTCCATGATAATGATGAGCTAATTCTCGCGTAACCAAGACATGGAGGAAGCTATTGTTGCATGAATAATTGGTAATTATTTTACTTTTCTCTAATTTTGCAATTTATAATTCACTCAAATTACTGCTTTGCAGAATTTTAATTATTTGCATAATTTTTCCTAATTAGTTGTGATTCAATTAGATAGGTTATACTTTGGTTAGATAATCTATGCTTAAGGGATACAATTAATGTTTGAGAATATGCTTGATAATTTGTGAATTAAGAAAAAGATATTTTAAAAATAATTAGAGTTTTGGAATTCTTATCATCATTTATTCATGTGTAATAGTGGAATCTAGTGTCTTGGTTATTTTCACTCTAAAAATTAAATCCTTAGTCCCAGTACCTCTTGCACCAATTGTACTATTTTTGTATATAATTTTTATTGATTTTAAAAAACTCGAATCTTCACAAATCTGAACGAACCCATTCTTACCACTATTTAAAATTACATCAATGGCCACACCCCCATGCTGCTTGTCGTCCCTCCTCTTTCCCATCGACCAATAAGGTCGCTCTAAATCCGCCACATGCACATGATATGTGGCTGGGCCTATACTTGCCGGCCCTTTTTCTTATCGGCCAATCAGGTAGCTTTAAATGCGCCACGCACACTAAAGATGTGGCCACGCCGTATGTTTGGCTGGCCCCTTTTCTATTGACCAATCAGGTCGTTCTAAACCCGCCATGTACATAAAAAGGCCAAACCATGCTAAACGGCCACCACGCCAACATCGGCATGCCAAATATGCCACACAACGCCAACATGCTAATTGGTATGCCAAACGTGCCATGCTGCGGCAACGTGCTAATCGGCATGCCAACATGCCACTCCGCCGCAGTAACGTGCCAATGTGCCGTAAATGGCACAACTACGTGCTAACCCACTTTATGTTCGTGGACAACGCCACAACGGACTTTAATCAGGGTATTCTAATTAGAATTGCTTTTGCAGCACTAGTCGAAACCCTAATTTCCGGTCGTGGCCCAAATTACGCCACTTTGGCCCCACAACATGTCACAAGCCATGAGGGACCAAGGAAACCCTAAAAATGGCGCCATGCTATGGCCACCCATGGTTTTCCTTACGCCTGTGGTCGTTCCCACATTATGGCCTTGCCATAATTCCTTTGATGCGGCCATGGCACCATCTGCACAAAGAATGTCACCGTGCCACGGCCACATGCCACACGCGCTAATTAGGGTTTTAGCATGCCAAACCCTTATTTAAGTAAGGTTGCTATGCCAACCATGCCAAATAATGTTACCTAGGGCATTAAGTTTGAAATGGAAACTAGAGCCAATATTGCCAAGCCATATTTGGATTCAACACCAATATGCCAAGATATAACGACCACGGCAACGCCAGGCGCTATTCGTGCCACTATGCCACCGGCATGTTCCAATCATGCCACCATGCCACTGGCGCCACTATGCCATCACAAGGTTCCAACGGAATGTGGCCATAATCAACGACCACCTTCTCTCATGAATTACAACCTTAGCCGTCCAAATTCACCACGGAATTGACTGGCCTATGGTAAGTCTTAGGCGACCAACCAAGACTAACCTAATAGCATCACACGCTATTCTATTGAGGAAAGTCTCCTGACTTTGACTTGCCACACATGGCTATCTGCTACTTAGTTGGCATACAATTAATAAGAATAGCTAGGTCTTGCATACAAGACCCATTCGGCAATCTGCTACACATTTTCCACGAAAATACCCGAGACATCAAACATGTCACAAACTGGGGGATGCTCATCAGGGTATGGTCTGGCGGTTTACAGCATGCGGCGTGCAACACACCCATTATAAGAAAGTGTCAGGAAACCAGGGCAGTTAGTGGCGACAAGAAGTAATGGGTGTAGACAAACTCGTTTCCTTCATAGTGGGGGCGTGGTGTCTGGCACTTACACATCACCCCACTTCTCCATCACTCAACCACTCCTACTTCCTACAAGATCAAGGTGCATTTAATTATGACTTGTATAAATAGGTTTTTACCTATTTCGACCAGACAACACAGTTTTGGTTATCAACACAAGTATCCAGAAAAAATACCAAAAACTGATAGCTTACATTCCGCAAGCCAGTTCCATATTCTGATACAAGTCATAAAATAGCCACACCTTCAGAGTTAACCATTATGATCTCAACACCTTTTTTGCTTCCCTCCCTAAGATCAACCCTTCTCCTTTACTTTGTGACCGAAGCAAGACTGGAATGGCCATTTCTTGGTTTAGGCCGGGATTATACAGATTGATCTCTCGAATCTAAAGTACTCCCGTGTAGTGACTTTCTTAAAGGTTTGAATTCATTTCTCATCAATACACCCAAATTTACCAAAACCAGCAGAATGAGTTCTTACCCCAAAACAACTGGCGACCACAGTGGGAGATTAATCTCTCGGTTGCGAAGCCAAATTCTCAATTTTCATTCCAATCTTCCCAAACTCAAGATGGTGGATCTTAGGTCTAAATTCAATCATTAACCATAATTCACTTCAATCACCAATCCCAACTTTCCGCTTCATGAGTTACCCCGGCCATCCCAAACACTTCCAAAGCAGCCAATGCTCGAAATCCAATCACCATGGAAGGTATGGAAAAAATGTTAGAGGATATGTCCGCAAACAAAGTTGATATCATCAAGCGGCAAAATGAGACGCTTCGTATCTTTAAGAGTATGATAAGCCAATTATGGAAAGAGTCAGCGAACACTTGCCCGAAGGATCCTACTGATTTAAGAGATGGTGCGAAAAATATTGAATCTTTGGATAAGGTCTATGCCTCTACCAATTAGGACGCTGACAGAACACGTAGCCGTGCCATGAAAAAACAGAAGAGAAGCAACAAATTGAATTCTGCCGATGACAAAGAGCCAATACAGTTTCGCAAAACTAGGGGAGTAGACTTGCCAGGTGCGCCATAATATCTACAAGACAAAGAGCCGGCCTATGAAGCTTTGATGGAAAGCCTTTATCTCCAAGCCCTTGCAGAAGTTAAAAGAGTTGTCCAACAGTCCGCGGCCACAACTGCTTTACTGAAGAGAGGGGAACCTGATGAAGGGGAAATCTGCCAAGATGCCCATGGAGACGAGCGCTGCGCCAAAAAATCGTCGTCACTGATCTAGGCCCCTCAATAGAAATTACCCTTTAACAATATGGCAGAAGCAAACGACCCGTTTACGAATCAATGACCACTCAAGCATTGATTCCATCCTCGAAAAGAGCTTCATATCAAAGCCTACAAGGATCTCCACCATAGCATCCCCTGATATGAGAGAAGCTAGACTCAAAACATCCACGCTTCCCGTTGCCTATAAGAAAAGTTCTGGAATTACTGGAAGTTTGGGTGCGAGAAGGAGCAGTCCAACTACCCCTGGTATGGCGCCCACCAACTGATCAAGAGATGTTAGATTCAAGATATTTCCACTATCACAGATTTATCCATCATCCTACCAGTGAGTGCAATAGTCTGAAGCGCATTGTCCAAGGAAAGATTGATTCAGGGGAATTGCGCCTGGGAACTGAAGATTCTTCGTGTTACCGTGGATCGACATAAAGATGCTACAAAGACAATAAAGAACAACTGGGGACTTCGCGGCCAAGATTACGGAAAATTCAGTTTCGATTGGAGGCCCCTAGGCGAGTAAGTTTTGTCAAACAATGTTTACACAACCCATCATTTTGAATTCGTCGGAGATCTGACACAGTTTTCAACTCCATATTTCCCCCTTTTCATGCAATACTTACAGTTTCTCCGAAACGAAATTTTTTACTTATGAAGCCATTCCAAAAATAAATCAATTCAAAGGATCCTTATAAAGCAATCATTTATTAATCCAAAAACCAGAAAATCAAACCATAAAAGAGGCGTCTCTTTCCTTTCAAAAAAAAAAACCTAAGAGGAGGAAGTTCAGAAAAATAAAAGCATTCAAGGGAAATTGTGCAACAATAGCCCATTATTCTTGGAGAAAACATCTCTCATGCTTTGAAGAGCCACCTGCTTCAACTTCAACTCTTGAGATAACTTCTCGATTTCTGCCTCCTGTTGATTAATCAAATTCGCGGAGGGACCTTCAACCATTTCGGCCTGCAGCTTTTGGATCTTGGAAAATCCTTCACAGAACCAGGAGGCATTAAACTCAAAGTCCACGCACATGTCCCGGTGGAACTCCCAGCTTGAGGCTACATCTCCAGAAATGGTGTGTCCGGTCACGTTGCACATATCATGAATTGAAGATGGGGCTTCTTCCACGCGCTTAACTAATGAAAATCGGCTGGTGATCTTTTTAGTTGTTACGATGTGTCCATACTTCTGCCATATTTGGGATACAACTCCGCATACTTAGCTGGTACACTGAATCCTCCGATCAACACATGACCTTCAAAAGGAGCCAAAAATGGAGGGTCGAAAGCGGCACCTGCAACTGAATCCGAATCCGCGTCCAACAAAGATTCTTTGGGAATAATCGCTCCCGCAGCCACGAAAATGTTTTCCACTACTGGAGGCATGGCAGCATCTTCATGACGATCAACCTCCGTCTCAGGATTATCGATAGGAATGGTTTGTACGAACAAGGACGTAGCCACATCCTCATTATGATGAATCTTCATCTCCAGGTTATCTTAAATGACGGTTTCTTCCTACAATGTCACCCATTGAATATTTATTCCGTGTAAATAAATAGTTCAAGAAGAAAAACGTGGGGAAAACTCACCGACTCCTCTGTGGGCCCACTGGAAGAAGACTCGCTGGGACACTCCGAAGTGATTTTCCTGTCACCACCGGATCCTGAGCTTTCTTCTCCTTCGTCCCCTTCTCCGTCGTCAAAAGGCTCGGTATCGCCAGATTTTTCTTCAGAAGGTGCCATGCTCTGGCCACGTGCAAGTCTGGCGAAGGCGTTCATGTTGTCAAGACCCTGAGTTAAGAAGGAGAAGAGATTTTCAATAAGGCCAATCCAGAATATTTACGCAATTCGGCTAAATCAGGAAGAAAATCATACGTACTTGCATGTTGGAAGAACTGAAGGTCACAAGGGCCGTCAAAGCCGATCGGATGCCTCCTGCGTGACTTTTTGACCTTTTTTCCTTTTCCTGGGGACTGATTCCATCTGGGCTAGAAGATTTCCGCTTACCCGAAGGAAGCTGCTTCAACAATTTGTGCTTTGCTAAGATCTTAGAGGAGGGATTGCCGCGTGGATCTGTCACAACATTCTGCACGAATTGATGAATAGCGAAACTCTTCCTGCAAGAAAACGTTATATTTAGAGGTTGTCACCGGTTTTCATCCTGGGAGCAGAAAGGTGATACTTTTATGAGATGCAAAGACACGGCTGTCGAAAACGGCTGGCAACAATTCTTTTGGAGGCTCAATGGACGGCAGAATGGAATTCCCTGATCAAACCCATATGACGAGCAGCTCTGTCGATGTTATAAGGAACCACTTCAAAAGATTCCTTGAAAAAAGACGGTACATATCCAGGTATGCAGCTTCGCATGAACATAATTTCTCAAATGCTCATGTTCTCTCAATCGGAATGCAATGTCATGTCCGGGGCGGAAGGAAAAACGTTTGCCTGAACTATGGATGCGTGGACCGGAGACCAGGGACGGAGGTTGATTGCATATGCATTGTCAAAGAAATCGATGAGATTTGAGCCAGATCTTGGACGCCTCTTTAACCAACGAAGTATCCTAGAGCCGCCATATGTACCAGGAAGTGAAGTTACCGGATTAGGAGCATAATCTTTGAAATTCTCCCACAACCATGCTTGGAGGAAGGCGACATGGATATACGAGTCTACCTTCATATACCCATTAGAAACATACACATCCGCTGCCAAGCAATCCAGATGTGTGTACAGGGAGCCAAGGAAAAAACTGCCTATGGGAAGAGCAACGCCTTTCGCCAATTTTATAGCAAATTTGATGAGATTCTGTCTTATTTCTTTCTTGCCAGAGCTATCATCAAAAATATCTCTGGATAACCACAAGGCTCAAAATGCAGCAACATTGAGCATGTTATCCAACACCTTATCCGGCTCCGGCTCCTCAGGGAACCATTCAGACACCCACCAAGTATAAAAGCACTTTTCCTCATAGTCCTTCCTAACATATCCTGTCGACTTCATGACTAGAGTGGCGTGCATTTCTTTTTCCTCCTCAGACAAGACAACGTCAATATTCCCAATTACTGGAAGATTCAACAGGACGGCTACACTTTCCAAAGTAATGGTCATTTCGCCCCATCTGTATATAGCCGTGTGAGTCTCCGCGCACTATCTGGAGATAAAAGTAATTAAACCTGCATTGTGTTTCCTAATCTGAAGTGTCGCAGATGCCATGACAGCATTCATGATTTGCGCCTCAATCAGATTAGCCCTCACATGGTCACGGCTTATCATGAATTTTATCCATCTATCATAAGAGCGCAATGGGCTATGACAGATCTTGAAGTCAATGGGAGAAGCTGGGTACTCTTTCTTTTGGAGACAAAACCTTATTACCCGCCCTGGATAGACCGACTAGACCTCTCCTTCATTCTCTGAACCAGTCAGAAAGGTTGAAACATGTTTGGGATGGGTCCTCATGATTGTACAAGACCTTGTGAAGAATTCATCGTCCATGTTTGGCTTATCTTTGGAGTTGTTAGCATTTCTCAACACGGCAGCAGAACCATCTCCAGGTGACATCTTGACAAGAATTCCTTATGCTACTTTTCACTTTTGGAGTAACTACAACGGAGCAAGACAGGAAAACAGTTACTACTTTGGAAAAAAAACCATGCATGAGGATTTTGTTATTAATGATCAAGAGCCAGCAACAAATTCTCCATGGGAAGATTTTCTTTGGCCACGGGCCATGGCACCCACGGCCAAGGAATGGGGACTGATCCTCGCTCAAACAAAATACGTGTCTTGCCGCGGGAATTATGCTCTCGGCCGAAAGCTGTGTCTTGCCGCGGGAATTATGCTCACGGCCAAACAAAAAAATAAAACCTAAAGCTAGGTTTTATGAAGGAAGGAGCAAACGGCGGCCACCCGCCCATGAATTTTTTGCTTGTCTTGCTAGTGACACTAATAATGATTGGTTTCGTTACTATTAATGTCGTGGCTAACACTACTACAATACTACTAGCAAAGAGGAATCATTCATATTGGAATAAGTTTGCAAGTTCATGGAAGTCACGCCTACGGTTAGGGTTCACACCAACACAGAAGAGCAAACTAAAGAGAAGAAACGTTGGAATACATACCTGAGATATGCTCGCCTTCTTATACTGTTGCTGCTCCTTCCACGGCTCCTGATTGATGCACCCTTGCTGCTAACACGAGGACGCAGAAGCAAAGCCAACGAAAAAGAAAAAGAAAAAAGGGGGCAACGCCTTTTATATGCACAGCGTTTTGGGAATTTGAGTGCAAAAAGGAATCCATCTTGAATTCGCGCACGGACAGGAGTAGCTGGGTCGCCGAGCCAAACTCTAAGGCCAAGGTAGCAGGGGACTTAATGTTGATGGTGGTTTTTAGTTCAGGGCTAAAATTGTAAAACCATGCATTGATTATGCTGTCATTCTGCAAAGAGACAGAGCCATGTAAAAGTGATGAGTACACAACCTCTTCATTTGCGCATTAATTGAGCAATTCAATATGTTTACATGACATTTATCAAGAATGGTGCATGTAGCAAAAATCCCGGATATTCTGTAAATTTCGACACTCTGCCTGTATTATTCATTAATATAGGACTCACTGATTACTTTCTGTGCTGTGTTCCATAGCTGAACCCTTAATATTGATATGACATGACAATTAGTGTTCACTCACAGATGAGTAGCATAAATTTCCCAAAGTATCAAGGTTGAGGTTTGCATAAAAGTACTCAGTCAGAAAGCATGCTGCTCTCTGGTAATAAATAACTCCGTGTCAACACGCAAAATCCAATCAATTTTGTGGTAATTCACAAGATTCAATATCAACCTAATTAATTTGCAAAAATTAGGTTTTTTGCGCGCTGCGCTGTATATCAGACCCTGCTGGTCGAAACTAAACCTAGGCAATTGATCCATCATGGATTAGTAGGTGCAAAGTCCTACCCAAATTCAGAAAACAAGGAATAAAAGAGGAGCCGCGGAAAATAGGAGCAGTAACAAAGGGATGTGTGGCCGTGCCATGGGCCAGCCGGCGCCACCTGCAGATGGCCACACACCCATGCTGCTTGCCGTCCCTCCTCTTTCCCATCGACCAATCAGATCGCTCTAAATCCGCCACATGCACATGAGATGTGGCTGGGCCCATACTTGCCGGCCCTCTTTCTTATCAGCCAATCAGGTCGCTTTAAATGCGCCACGCGCACTAAAGATGTGTCCACGCCCTATGTTTGGCCGACCCCATTTCTATTGACCAATCAGGTCGTTCTAAACCCGCCACGCGCATAAAAAGGCCAAACCATGCCAAACGGCCACCACGCAAACATCAGCATGCCAAACATGCCACACCACGCCAACATGCTAATTGGTATGCCAAACGTGCCATGCTGCGCCAACGTGCTAATCGGCATGCCAACATGCCACTCCGCCGCAGTAACGTGCCAATGTGCCGCAAATGGCGCAGCTACGTGCTAACCCACTTTCTATTCGTGGCCAACGCCACAACGGACTTCAATCAGGGTATTCTAATCAGAATTGCTTTAGCAGCACTAGTCGAAACCCTAATTTCCGGTCGTGGCCCAAATTACGTCACTTTGGCCCCACAACATTCATGAGCCATGCGGGACCCAGGAAACCCTAAAAATGGCGCCATGCTATGGCCACCCATGGCTATCCTTGCGCCTGTGGTCGTCCCCACATTATGGCCTTGCCATAATTCCTTTGACGCGGCCATGGCACCATCTGCACAAAGAATGTCACCGTGCCACGGCCACATGCCGCACGCGCTAAGTAGGGTTTTGGCATGCCAAACTCTAATTTAAGTAAGGTTGCTACGCCAACCATGCCAAATAATGCTACCTAGGGCATTAAGTTTGATATGGCAACTAGAGCCAATATTGCCAAGCCATATTTGGATTCAACACCAATATGCCAAGATATAACGACCACGGCTACGCCAGGCGCTATTTGCGCCACTATTCCACTGACATGTGCCAATCGTGCCACCATGCCTATGGCGCCACTATGACATCACCAGGTGCCAACGGAATGTGGCCATAATCAACGGCCACCTTCTCTCATGAATTACAATCTCAGTCGTCCAAATTCTCCATGGAATTGACCGGCCTATGGTAAGTCTTAGGTGACCAACCAAGACTAACCTAATAGCATCACACGTTATTCTCTTGCGGCAAGTCTCCTGACTTTGAATTGCCACACATGGCTATCTTCTACTTAGTTGGCATAAAATTAATCAGAATAGCTAGGTCTTGCATACAAGACCCATTCGGAAATCTGCTACATATTTTTCACGAAAATACTCGAGACATCAAACATGTTACAAATTGGGGGATGCACATCAGGGTATTGGTCTGGCGGTTTATAGCGTGCGGCGTGCAACACGCCCATTATAAGAAAGTGTCAGGAAACCAGGGCATTTAGTGGCGACAAGAAGTAGTGGGTGTAAACAAACTCGTTTCCTTCATAGTGGGGCATGGTTTCTGGCACTTACACATTACACCACTTCTTCATCACTCAACCACTCCCACTTCCTACGATATCAGGGTGCATTCAATTATGACTTGTATAAATAGGTTTCTACCTATTTCGACCAGACAACACAGTTTTGGTTATCAACACAAGTATCCAGAAAAAATACCAAAAACTGATAGCTTACATTCTGCAAGCCAGTTCCATATTCTGATACAAGTCATATAATAGCCACACCTTCAGAGTTAACCATTCTGATCTCAACACCTTCTTTGCTTCCCTCCCTAAGATCAACCCTTCTCCTTCACTTTGTGACCGAAGCAAGACTGGAACGACCATTTCTTGGTTTAGGATAGGATTGTATAGATTGATCTCTCGAATCTAAAGTACTCCCGTGTAGTGCATTTGTTCAAGGTTTGAATTCATTTCTCATCAATACACCCAAATTTACCAAAACCAGCAGAATCAGTTTTTACCCCAAAACATTGGTATAACTAATCATAATGCCTGACTTATGATGTGGTATGACTAGTTTTTATTAATTTGTGTAACCGATCCTAAGTAATCACCATGAGATGGTATGATCGATATTTGTAATTGGTGTGACCGATCCTAGCTAGTAATTGGTGTGACCGATCACAAAGTGTTGTGTAATCAATCCTTGTAATTGGTAACCGGTCATGGTAATTGGTGTAACCGATCCTGGTAATTGGTGTAACCGATCCTGGTAACTGGTGTGACCGATCACAAGCAATACCATGAGTATATGGTAACCGGTCCTGGTAATTGATGTAACCGATCCTGGTAATTAATGTAACCGGTCCTGGTAACTTGTGTGACTGATCACAAGTATTTCCATATTGAGGTATAACCGATCCTAGTGATTGGTAGAACCGATTGAACCCATGTATGTGATTTGATATTTGATCAATCACATTGTAATCTTGGAATACAGGTGAACCAATTCCGAACTTGTTTGGAAGTGTGGTATAAACGATTCCAAGAATGTAAATCCATATAAATATGAATAAGGATTTATAGTGAAAAGATGTCAACATACTTTGAAAACGTACAGTAACTCTTATCATTTATTGTTCAAAGATATTCCTTAGCACTCAAGGAGATCCTGTGCCAAAATAAATTGAGAATCTTTTAATTAAGGTTTTTGGTTTTATATGCTTTAATTAAGATATTCCTTAAATGCATATCTTTAGATAATAAAAATTAGTAATGTGCATTTACTAATTGGAGATTTTCTATTGAGAGATTTAGGAAATTTTGGACAAGCATTTATTTGAATTAGGAAAACCGAATTTTGCTATTCATTGCATATCTTGAGAATATTTTCGGTTTTAGAAATTTCTTGGTGTCCAAACATCCTTGGTCTATAAATACCTAAGTTTGCATTTTTAGCAAACTATCCTAAGAGCCAGGCAAACTTCATTCTTGTTGTTTCTGGTGGAGCTGTCTATTCGGAGAAGAAAGTATCCTAATTAGGTGAAATCTCTTACGACCGCTCGTTTAAAGACTTCTGTGGGATCAAGAATCTTTATAAGTACCGTTGGTGGGAAACTAGATAATTGCAGTGTTATTAGTTTTTTATTAATTTGATTGACTAATGGTTATTGAAACTTTGATTGCACCTTGTTTGTTTATTCTTGAGAATCTTCTCTTCTGATATAAGATTCACTCAAACTAGATCGAAGTATCGACGGGATCTTTGGAACTATTTGTAGATCTAAATATATCTTGTGATAATCTATTATTAACAGACTCCGTTCTGTGTGTGATTGATCACAAGAGATTGAAGTGGTGTTGTGCAAGTGTTTATTGAAGATCAAAGAAGATTTGAAGACGAAGAAGCTTTTAGTTCTCATATCTTTGTGTGCACAAACCTTGATCGGATGGGATCAAACTAGAATCGGAATTATTCGATTGATTAGTTGCGTGATATCGACATCACTTTATAGCTTCTTGTTGGAATCTATATTAATTGATTGCGAATCTAAACGTGACTACTTTGGTAGTTATTGGATAGATCGATTTAACCAGGCAAAGAAGTTTATTAGCTTAAATGGAAGAGCCTTTGCGTATGACTTGAGATATCTTTATCTTGAAAGAATCGAAAGAGTTGTTACCAAACAGATTTGTTGTTCCTTTACTGTTTGGAATATGATCCAGAGGAATTGTTCGATCATTGAAGTATGAAGCGCAGGGATACTGATGAAACTAAGTGAACTGGGGGTAGTTGCTTGGACTCAACTGATAGACGCATTTATGTGTCTATTTTCATCTCTATTGTATATATTGTTAGTACCCATTTTTGTACTAATTTTGTTATTTTATCCCTTTGTTGGTATTTTTGGAGAAATAGGCTTTTACGGCAAAATTGGCTCGAAAAGTTGCTAAAGGCTCCTGGGAGGACACGTGCTAGTCGGACTCTCATTTTGGATAAGGGGTAACCCATTTCCAAGCAGCTGCTAAGCACAGACCGGCACTGGATAGGGGGAGGTCACATTTCTTCTCAAATTTTCAAAACAAAAAAATGGCGGGAAAAACTTTTACAGAAAACAGAATTTTCTGTTTGGATTTTGGATGATTTTTAAGGCGATTCAATGGCTGATTTTCGTTGGGTTAACTCTGTTAAGGATAAACAAGTATGGTATCAGCTGTAGAATCGATTAAACAGGGATAGAAATCCGTGTTGGAGCAAAACAGGGAGAATTCACGATTTGAGTTATTTTCGGTTTACAAAAGAATTTGTGAAGAGTTTACGGCAAGATTGGAGTGTATTGAGTCCTTATTCAGTGCTGAGAGAGTTTGAGAGAGTTTGGAAACCAAGTTGACGCGTAAAAAGAAGATCAAATGCCCGTAACTTGCTGTTGAAAAAGAACGAAAAGATTTGGATTAACTCGAGAGATTTTGTGTTTGGTGGCTATATATAGGTTGATTCGAGTCATATTAATGGGTACGAACAATTTGGGGGAGTTTGGAGAAGTTTAGAGCTATAGAGAAGCGAGACAAAAATCAACAGAGTCGAGTTCAGAACTTTCCTGCTGCTGCTGCGAAGAAGAAGAAGACGAAGAACATTAGACCCTCATAGTCAGTCGCATAGGCAGACTTATTTTCAGTGACAACGAGGTACAGTCGCATCTTCCTGCAATCACCGAAGCTCTTCAGCAACGACTCGGACTTCTGTTTTAGACCTTCAGCAACTACAGAATCCGCTGCTTAGCACTTTTCACTCTTTTAATCAACTTTTGAACACCAAATATGTATTTTGAGCAAGTGATTAATATGAGGAGCTAAACCCCTTAGCCGAGGCGACGGAGGAAGCCATTGTTCCATGAAAAGTGGTATAGTTCTATTTTAATTATTTATTGCAATTATTTTACATGATTATTTGCATAGAACTTAAAAGAAAAATTGGTTTTTATTGAGTAGTTGTGAAGTGTTTTGATGGGACATGCTTGGTTTTAATACTTTTGATGTTTCATGCTTCGTGCTTACAATTATTACTTCAAAAATCTATTAAAGGCAAATACTAGAATCACTTTAAAGAAGAATATTGCATGAATATTGATTAGAGTTTATCACTTAATTGGTCAATGGTGGAATCCAGAGTCTCGGTATTTTCTTATTATTGTCAAAACAAATCTATTTAATTTTCGAAAATCCTTCACAAGTTCGAGCAACGAACCTTTTTACCACTACAATTCTGAGAGTATTCAATTCTGAGAGTATTCAATTCTGAGAGTATTCAATTCTGGACTAGGTCCTAGGGTTTTTCTGCACTTGCAGTTTTCCTCGTTAACAAAATCTTGATGTGTCTTTTACTTTTCTATTTCCACAATTATAATTATTATTATAATTAAAAGTAAAATACACAAACATTAACTCCGTATATACTTGATAGTGATCCTATAAAGTTTGGTTAAGTCCAAACCTATTATCAAGTATCATACTTCGTTGTGGTATTGTCTTGATCTTGTATCCATAGTCAATCACACAAGTTATCTTGTTGTCGTATTGTCTCGATCTTGTATCCATAGACGATCACACGAAGTATGAACCGATTTTTTGTATTGTCTCAACTCAGTCTATAGACAATCACTTTCGGTAGAGGACTTATAGGTGGACAAAAAAAAAATTGTGATGTATTTGGGTACCCTTGTTTTTTCATATTAAATACATATGATTTAGCTTCGTAGTACGCTTCAGACTATTCGACAAGGTAATCTCATTGTGTCTCAATTTTTTTCATAGTTGAAGAAACCCTCAGATGCATTAGTTGTTGTTAGTTATATTCTCTCTGATTCAGAAATTGTGGTCACTATATTTAAATGGATATTATTCTAAATATGTTGTTTTTGTTACTTTTATTCGAGTTCATAATCCACAGTTACTAGTAGAGAAATTCATAATCTCTTATTAAGTGAAGAAATTGTAGTTACTGATTGAATTTATGGTTTAAAACTGACATCTGAGAAGGTTTTTGTTGCTAGATATGATTTTCAATGGGATCAGTCCTAATAGTGATTCTTGGATACAGTTGTTAGAGCATAGCTCGGTTGAACTCACCAAGCATTGGTATGTCAAGTTTGGTTGTCATACTTTAGTGTATCAAAACTCATCTAAAGTCGCTTGATTATATACTAGAGTCAACTTTGTTTAGGTTAGACTAGAAAGTCTAGGAATGTTGAGACATACAAGTATTACTCCGAAGACCTGAAGAATGTGAAGAAGAAGCGAACTACAACGACAACATCATCCTTCGTCTTGAGGTTAATAATATTGACTTGAACTGTTTCATTCCTAACGTATCTTTCAAGTCGTGCTATATTGAAAACATAACTGCAGAGCTATATATATTGTACATATTGTATAATACTCTAGTGATGTGACATGGTCATGTTTGTATGATCATAGTATTAGGGAATTAGACTACGAAGTATAACACTTATCTTTTGAACTTCGTAGATATGACATCAACATAATCTTGTATATACTGTTATGATTATGTGAATGGGTTATGGTGAAGATTTCATCCTAGGAAACAATGTTTTACATTTGTTTAAGATAATTAATAGGGGGAAATCCACTTTTACTAGAGGGAAAGCTGACTTAGTCTAGGATATTTGACTTCTAGTCAATATTGGGTGGATTTGATAATAAGCTCCCCCCTATAAAAAAACATTTTTGAAGTTTCTATTCCCTTGTCACCCTTCAGACGGGAGAATGGAATGAGAACTGTGTCAAGTGATCTATGCAAGGGTATAATCAAACAGGATACGGGAGGAGGGAAAAGAGAGGATACGGGAAGAAAGTGTCAGTCCGATAAGGAGACTGCACATATATTGGACTCAGTCCAATGATGCAAACAATCAACAGAACAAAAGAAAAGCTCCCACATGCAGGACCCAAATTCATCACGTCCAATATCTAGAACCTCATCTTTATGATGAAGAACCTTAACAAATATACAAAATAGTGTAAGTTATATTTCTAGTCAGTAGACCGATTGCCTAATTAACACTATGGAGAAAGGAAACGAGATTGTATAGACAAATTCATTACCTCGACTAATTGATTTTCTCGTAATACTTCTGTATTGTGTTTATTTTTTCCTTCTACTTTTGCCTCAAACATTTGGATATGATTGTTGACTTCAATTTTAATAATTCACATACCGGATCAAATTAACAAACTAAGTGTTTAGATGTTAGCTAGGGTTTGTTAGTACGTGATTAATAAAAAAAAAAATTAGGGTTAAATGAGATGTGTACGTAGGGTGGGAAGATTAAAGGGTGACATAGGAGGAAAGCTTATTTTAAATCCACCCAATAAATACCAGAAGTCAAATAACCTAGACCGAAGTTAGCTTTCCCTCTAGTAAAAGTGGCTTTCCCCCTATAAATTATCTTGTTTAAAGGAAGTACATTCATGAACTTGTTTTATGAATCGAAAGGGAAATTGTTAGGCTTATTGGTACGGCTATTCATTGCAAATCTTTGGATTACCAATATGTGTGAGATGGTAGAACCGATCGTAACTTTGTTATGTATCTTGGTATAACTAATCACAATGAAAAGATGTCAGCATACTTTGAACACGTACACTAACTCTTATCATTTGTTGTTCAAAGATACTCCTTAGTACTCAAGGAGATCATGTGCCGAAATAAATTGAGAATCTTTTAATTAAGGTTTTTGGTTTTATATGCTTTAATTACCAGCAATTAAATGCATATCTCTAGAGAATAAAAATTAGTAATGTGCATTTACTAGTTGGAGATTTTCTATTGAGAGATTTCGGAAATTTTGGACAAGCATTTATCGGAATTAGGAAAATTGAATTTTGCTATTCATTGCATATCTTGAGAATATTTTCGGTTTTGGAAATTCCTTGGTGTCCAAACATCCTTGGTCTATAAATACCTAAGTTTGCATTTCTAGCAAACTATCCTAAGAGCCATGCAAACTTCATTCTTGTTGTTTCTGGTGGAGCCGTCTATTCGGAGAGGAAAGTATCCTAATTAGGTAAAATCTCTTACGACCGCTCGTTTAAAGACTTATGTGGGATCAAGAATCTTTACGAGTACCGTCAGTGGGAAACTAGATAATTGCAGTGTTATTAGTTTTTTATTGATTTGATTGACTAATGTTTGTTGAAACTTTGATTGCACCTAGTTTGTTTATTCTTGAGAATCTTCTCTTCTTATAAAAGATTCACTCAAATTAGATTGAAGTATCGACGGGATCTTTAGAACTGTTTGTAGATCTAAAGACATCTTGTGATAATCCATTGTTAACAGACTCCGTTCTGTGTGTGATTGATCACAAGAGATTCAAGTGGTGTTGTGCAGGTGTTTATTGAAGAAAGAAGATTTGAAGACAAATAAGATTTCTTATTTAGTTCTCATATCTTTGTGTGTGCACAAACCTTGATCGGCTGGGATCCAACTAGAATCGGATTTATTCGATTGATTAGTCGCGTGAGATCGGCAGAATCGAAAGAGTTGTTACCAAACAGATTTGTTGTTCCTTTACTGTTGGATTACGATCCAAAGGAATTGTTCCAGTGTGTACACTCATTGAAGTCGGAAGCACAGGGATACCGAGGAAACTAAGTGAACTAGGGGTAGTTGCTTGGTCTCAACGATACAAAGTTGGTGTAGATTTTGAATAGCGGCTTAATTCTGAGAGTATTCAATTCTGGACTAGGTCTCGGGGTTTTTCTTCATTTGCAGTTTTCCTCGTTAACAAAATCTTGCTGTGTGATTTACTTTTTTTTTCCGCAATTATATTTGTTTATATAATTTAAAGTAAATTACACAAACGTTAACTCCGCATATACTTGATAGTGATCCTATAGAGTTTGGTTAAGTCCGAACCTATTATCAAGTATCATACTTCGTTGTTGTATTATCTCGATCTTGTATCCATAGTCAATCACACAAGTTATCTTGTTGTCGTATTGTCTCGATCTCGTATCCATAGACGATCACACGAAGTGTGAACCGTTTTGTTATATTGTCTCGACTCAGTCTATAGACAATCACTTTAGGTAGAGGACTTATAGGTGGATAAATAAAGATTGTGGTGTATTTGGGTACCCTCGTCTTTTCAACAGTCCTCGTAGAGATCCTTGGTAAGGGATTTTCCCTACTAGAGATCCTTAGGATCAGACCTTATAAAGATCCTCGTTACGGGATCGGTCCTACAACAGATCCTTCAATTCCTTTCAACTACAAAACAAATTTCACACGTCTACTTCCTTAAACTCATGTAATTAAACATAGTCTCTGAGATATGGAATCAACTTGGACGTTCAGCACACTAACAAGTTATCAATCAATGTTATGTCGAATCTACAAAGTCCAAATAGCTAAACTTAACTTCGTAATCCAATATACCAAATTTCTGTAAAAACAACTGGTATATGCTTCCTTGACACTTTGATCATAATGAAATGATCAAGTCACCAATACTAGAGATTCATAAATATACTTCGTATATTATATGTTTTTCAATCTGAACGACTTGAAAGAAACTTAGATAGAAAGGAACAAATCAAGTCTGTGTTACTAACCTCGAACAGAAGGATGATGTGTTCATTGATGCCAACACGTCTTCAGGTTCTTCGGAATAACACGAGCGAGTCTCAACATTTCTATTGTTCGTAGTCTAACCTAACGAAGTTGACTCTAGTAATCTAATCAAGCAGCTTCGAGTTTTGGAGTTAAAATATGACAACCAAACTTGACATACTAACGCTTGATGGGTTCAACCGAGCAATGCTCTTACAACAACTATTTTTGCATCTAACCTACAACACCAACTTTTAATACCAATTTGAAAAATAATAATTATTGTTGGAAACACGAACGAATTGAAAATACTAAATTTGTTACACATCTATTAATGTTCATGGCACTTGTGTGTTTCTAACATGCATATAAAATATTAGCGAATATTATATATATATTGATTTGTGAACATTGGAAGGTGGGAGTAATTTTATTGATGACAACATTGGGAAAGTGAAAAAATACTCTCAATATCCAATGCATAGATATCGTGATAGACAAGAAAGATCCTTTGAAGATTCATTTACTTCTTATAGACACCCTCTACAAATGAAATATAAGTTAGAAGAGAAAAGTCAACCATCTACTGTATAGTTATAATTCAAATTATGAAAAAGTTAACTCAAACTTTAATATGATTTTACATAATTTTTATTATCATGACCAATAGAGACAATAAAATGTGCAGTCATATTTGATATAATAATTTGTTTGAAATACAATATTTCTTGGATTCAATGATTCAATTATTTTCATTTAACACATTATCGTATTTAAAAATATATTCGACATCTATTATGTGCAAATCTATATGATGGACGACATTTTTTTTTTTTGAAGGAAAAACAAATTTCATTAATTTGTTTTGCAGAGTTTTACATGTAAATTGAGAACATCGATCAAGAAATTATAGCAAAGAGTACAAATAATGATAAGATCTTCTAAAACAGAAGCACTAATGAAGAACATTAAAAGTACAAAATACTTATATTTCCAAGAGGATATCGATGTTTTCCTGATGGTTTCTAACTTCATGTGGAACCATTTTAATTCTTGAATCTTTGATTTAGATTCTTTGGTCTTCAAATCTTGAATCTCCATTGACAAGGAGTAATATGCCATGAACATCATAATCAGCATCAACACCGGTAGCCATGGATCATGCATAGAAGTGTTTGGATCTACGTCACGCTGGAGAGAAGCATTCTCAATGATATACCTGTGTATATCTCTGCAATTGAACAAATCGCCACAAAGGCTATAAAAATCTACTAGAAAAGCATATAATAAGAGATCATAATGGCCATAATAAGCCATTAGACATGAAAAGGGAATTAAACCCTAAATTGCTATGGATAAGCAATTAAGTTTTATTTATATACTAAATCCTAATACTATTGTTGTCAAACCTATTATGAATCCTAGGAATCAAAATAGATTTGACAACACAAGATTTATTCAAAAAGATTTAAGTTTTTGTGTAAAAATTAGGGAAAGAGAAGACGACGGTTAATGAAGATTTATTTGGAAAAAACGGTTATAGAAATTGAAGAGCCAAACTTGATGTTTGGATCGTCTCGTCTATCACGACAATAATACCTTAATTAGACAAAGAAATTTTCGGTATCGATTAACTTCAGCCCGTATCAGTTGACATCACCATACCGCATCGTATCCGCATCTGTGAGGACCGATACGGCAATCCATTGGTACTAGAATTGTCAGGAGGTCCGATACGAGGCTCTGAACCGAATCAACCAGTTCTGATTAAATTGAATCAGTGTCAAGACCATTGGTATTTTCTGATGTATGTGGTGTAAAGAATTAAGTAAAACTGCCTAGTTACACAGGATCCTGTCCCTTTTTCTTTGATTTTGTATTTGGGTTCCAAGATATCTCGCGAGAATATTTGGAAACCCCTGTTTTTGAGAAAGGAAAGACGTAATAATATAATATAATAATTTAATTAAAATTAAAAAACGGAAGAAAACAACCGGACGAATTTCGGCGTTTCCAAGAATTTTTGAATGCCAAAAATAGTCTCCACTTTCCATTTTTCTGATCTTCACCGGCACATATAAAGAAACAATTGAAATCTGTAGTAGTCTGTCAGAAATGCTCTGCTTCCGCTTCTTCTGAGATTTGATTCATACAAGGAAGGAATATATATACAGAGAAGAAAACAACAGACAGAGTTTAAGATTCTTTCGTTTTTGTTTATTAATTCAAACCCAAATATCTCATTGACTTTATGATCACATATTTATTTATTCTTGCTGAATTTCATTAAGTAATGGCTTCTTCTTCTCCATTATAATGTAAATTATACAAATTTGATTTCTTTTTTCATTGAATCAATATAAATTTCTCTGTTTCTTCATTTCGATTTCTAGTTTCAATCAAAAAAACAGTTTTAGTTCATCTTAAGAATTAGTCGTTAATGCCGAGATTGTCGAAGAAAGGTCTGCAATTCTAGAAGACATGACTCTGAGAGAAGGAGGTGACAATAAGAAAAAGAAGGTAGTTTAATTTCAGAATTAGTTTCAGTTTTGATTGATTAAATATTTTGATGATTCACACAGTTTCTTCTTCTTTTCTTTTGTTTTCTGGTAAATTGCAGTCCTTTATTCCCAAATTATTTTCCAGCAGAGAGAAGAAGAAGGACAATAGAATTAGAAATCCTTATGATAATTCCTCCTGTAAGTATTACAACTATCTTCAATTTTGTATCATTCCATATCCCAATGACTTTGAATGGTGTATAATCGTCATACATTTCCAGAATTATTGTGGTGAGAAATATGCAGAGATAAAGATATATTGTAGTAGGAAGGATTTTTGTTACCTAAAAATTTATTACAAACACATGATGTTTACTTGACACCAACCAGTAAACCCATGATCTCTGGTCCCATTTGTAATTAAAAAGATGAAGATAGAGTTGAATCTAATTTAACTTATAGAGACCATCAATCTGCTGCATTCATTTTTCTGTACTGAACCAACAAAAGTCCCAGTTTTTATGCAACAAAGGAAAATTGAAAAACCCTTTCTTATAGGGGGTGAGAGTTTATGCCTTTAACCTTACAGTCTGTAAAGTACTATTATTACTTCTAAAGAAAGGATAGGATTAAATATTCAGTTATACTTTGATTGACTAAAATCTTGTTTCGTTACTTACATCCATCCCTTCGTCTAATTATGCAATTCTTCTCATTATAAAGCAGCGCCTTACGAAAGGTGCCAAACTTTCCCACCTGACTCAGTTGCGAATAAATGCTATTCAGGTTAGTAGATAGATGTTTGTGAATTATCCTAGTAATCTTTTTCTCCTCTTGTTTTGTATGTTATTTGTATATTTGTTTTCATGTTTGCAGCAATCCAGTCTGCATCAAGGTTTAGGAATTTGAGTTTTAGTGACTTCCCTTCTCCAATGACAAATGTCTTGGACACTGATTCCTTCAGGTACATACTGAATCATATCCTTTTTCTTCCCAGTCCTTCCCTTTGCACATTACCTATCCATTAGATGTTTTTATCCTGATATTTGTTCTTTTCTTTTCAAGAGTGTTTGTAGCTACGTGGAATGTAGGAGGAAAGACTCCCCACAGTGGCATGAATCTGGACGATTTTCTTCAGGTCGAATATCCAGCAGACATTTATGTTTTGGGGTATGTGTTTTCTTTGATTTACAGAGAATGTATGAAGTCACAATGAACAGCTCACACGTTTACTAACATATTGTGTAAACTATTAGGTTTCAAGAAATAGTCCCCTTAAATGCTGGAAATGTGCTAGTCATAGAAGACAACGAGCCTGCTGCTAAATGGTTAACACTAATCAATCAGGCGTTGAACAAACCAGGGGTTAACGACGTGAATAATCCAAGCACTTCTTCTGACTACAATTTCTCCTTTTCTCAATCTTCAAGACCAAAAGCATCGACCCCTAGAGATTCAAAAAACAAACTCTTCTTCCAGAAACCATCCCTTAAGACATTTAGCAAGAACTTTAGGACAGTGAAAAGGAGATGGCTCAAAACGTGCAACTGCATGCCTGATTCAGAAAGGAAGTATAGTAAGGATTCCTGCTTTAAATGCCAGCAACCTGAAGTTAGCCAAGAGACTTCTTCATCAGAAGAGGAAGATAACTCAAATAGTTTTATTGTGACGGATATTACGGCTGTTTCTAGCAATAACCATCTGAAGTATAGCCTTATTGTGTGTAAACAAATGGTTGGTATCTTCCTTACTGTTTGGGTGAGGAAGGAGCTTGTTCAGTACATAGGTCACATGAGAGCCTCCTGTATAGGAAGAGGAATTATGGGATACCTCGGAAATAAGGTAAGCAGTGATTCAATTCATGTATCGTTAACAACTTTAACAATTCAAGCAGAGTGACAATTTTATTCGAAGAAAGCACCTGATGATTTTTCTACTATTCTGCTATTTATGCATGTTTGTTTTTGTTGATCAATCTAAGCACACATAAAATCTGAATGCCTTCACTAATATATGTTCACTTGTTAAGTGCAGGGTTGTATATCTGTTAGCATGTCTTTGCATCAGACAACACTATGCTTTGTTTGCAGCCACTTAGCTTCAGGAGAGAAAGAAGGTGATGAACTCAGAAGAAACTTGGATGTGATAGAAATACTAAGAAACACCCAGTTCCGAAAGATTTGTAAAGCACCCAATAGTAAAATGCCTGAAAGAATTATTGATCATGAGTAAGCATTGCTATTTTTTTACCACACAATTGGGTCTATAACAAAAACATAATGCCTTATTAGGCAATTCTTGATTTTCTCTCTAAAGTGCACCTCAATTGTGGCCTAATTTTTTTTTTCTCTCTCTAAAACTTGCACCAGTCGGGTCATATGGTTGGGGGACCTGAATTACCGGATTGCATTGAGTTACTCAGAAACACGAAAGCTTCTGCAGGAAAATGACTGGGACACTCTTTTCGAGAAGGATCAGGTACATCAGAAAATTAGCAACCACTGTTCTTATGGTGAACTGAAATGATGCGTTAGTAGTCCGTAGTCTATCTAGCTGATTTAAACCATATTTGTTGATTTGTTGCTTCTAGTATACGTATTATAACTGGTGTTGATTATGTATCCATTTGCGTATAACATTTAAGTTCATGGCTGAATTCTTTGGCAGCTTAAAATTGAAAGAGAAGCAGGGAGAGTATTTAGAGAGTGGAAGGAAGGAAAGATATACTTCGCTCCCACATACAAGTATTCCAGCAATTCAGATGTTTATGCTGGAGAGACTATAACATCAAAAAAGAAAAGGAGAACGCCTGCATGGTACTGTAATATTATATGCAACACAATTTCTTTTCCTTTTTTTCCCCCTGTTAATAAAGTAGTTATTTTGATGCAGGTGTGACCGAATACTATGGCACGGAACTGGGATAGAGCAATTATCTTATATACGTGGAGAATCTAGGTTCTCTGATCACCGCCCAGTCTGTTCTGTTTTCTTAATGGAGGTTGGGATTCTTGATGGAAGATCAAAGAAAGAATCACCTAATTCTAACAGTAACATGAGAGTTGAAGTTGAAGAACTCTTACCTCCAAGCAGTAGATTCTTGAGTAACAGGTAGGTGATTTCCATTCACACGATATGTTATTATGATTTCAGCTAACCATGACAGCAATTCTGCCTATATTCAAATGCGAGGTCTTCTGGACCAGGATAAGATGTCTATTGGGTTGACCTTGGAGATCTTTTCTGGACCTGAAACACCTTTCAGTATACACTTGCATGTTTCATTAGAATTTACTCATAAGAAACAAAAGCACATTGGAAATATGTACACGGATTTAAATGCCAGGAGCGAGACCTTTGCACTTGATTGAACTATAAAATGGATGCCATCGCCCCAATTACTGATCAATGGCAGCTATTTCAGATTTTCCAATTGCTTTTGTGGACTGTTAGTTGTATGGAAATTATATAATTATTTTTGTACTTTTTAGGTACTAAACCATTGTCAAAGCGAAAAGGAACTGGTCTGATCTTTTTCGCCCACAAGAGTGAGTGAAGAAAAGAAATGGCACCAAAGGATTCTTTACAAATTAGTCGTAGGTTGAACAATCTGTATAGTACATGATACAAACGTGAAGGGGTAAGATTCATAGAGTAGATCAAGTCCTTTACAATAGGATTTTCTTTTATTCATCAACATTTGGATTCAATTCTGTATTTACTTAAACATCTTCCCACCATGTGTGTTCTTTTGCAGCAATGTAAAAGCTACAAAAGCTGGTGGACAAATTACAATACGACCAAAAAAAAAAAATCATACTACTTTTTATGTTTTTATCAGTTACATTAAAGATCTTTCTACAGAACTCTTAGAATTTCAACATACTGCAAAAGTTGTGAAACACCTCCTGTTACACTTTAAATTGAATGAAAACACCAGTTCTGTACAGAATTTGAAAAGTTCATATGATTTATGATTGATTTTGGGCCCTGTTGCACAAATCCACAATAACCGGTTGCGTGCAGAGATATTTCGGTTTTGTTAGTAGCAAATCAAGATCCGGAGCATCTTCGAAATAACTTGTGGGTTATTGAAGGGGGGAGAGTATGACTTGGAATTTAAAGTTTAAAGCAAGGTCAAGGAAGAAAGACAAAGAACCTTGATTTAAGCATAAACTTTGAACGATGTTTTGGGGACTACCCCAAAACAGTGGGGGACTACTCTTCCAATTTGGGGGTGGATATTTGAAGTAATTTTGGGTCACCCCTTATCTTTTTTTTTTAATACCAAATTTACCCTTGGTAATTAAATTATTTTGTGTTAGTGTAATGATTAATTAGTGATTAGTTAGTGATTAGTAGGATAGTTTTGTTAGAATGAGATGAAGAAGAAGGAGAAGAAGAAGAAGAAGAAGAAAAGATGAAGAAAAATAGGGAAGAACCCAAAAAAAATTATTTTGAGTTTAGTAAATATGATATGAGTGATTCATGTGATGATACCTCCTCCTCAGAATCAGAACCTCCTTCATCTCCTAAACTATTTGTCAATACTTCTAACGATCCGGGTATGAGTTATTTCTTAGATGATGAATGCTTTTTTCCCCAAACTCAAGCTAACGACCCAAATGATGAATTTTATCAGCCACAACCAGAATATGAAGTTATGGTTACTCAGGTATGTCTCAAATTTAGTTAATGTAGCTTGAATTGTGCAAAAAATAGGCCAAATCGAAAATTTCAGGAAGAAATTTCGGCTAGGTGATAGTAGTTCGGTTAGCAATTCTGCCAAAAAGGTAGCCGAACTCTCCTGTATGTGCAGTTCGGTTACTCATTTCAGCATACGCAGGTAACCGAACTCTGTTTTAATGGAGGTTTTTGAGAGTTCGGTTATGTTTTTCCAGAAAACGTTGCCGAACTAATTTTATAGAGTATACAGTTAATGGTTCGGTTCAGTCGAGTTTATTCCTTTTGTTACCGAACTTTATGTTCGGCAAGCTCGCAAATCACCTTCATTGAATAGATAACCGAACTCTATAGTTCGGTTTAGTCGATTGTATTAATTATGTTGCCGAACTATAGTTTTGAAATATCCAAAGAACAAGTTCGGCAAGATCGCAATTTTTTTTTCATAACCGAACTTTTTGTTCGGCGGGATCGCATATTATGTTTACATTGCCGAAAATATAAGTATTTCTTATTTTTAGTTGGTATTGACGTTGTGCTATTACTCGTAGGTTGCATCTGATCCAATAGAACCAATGGAAAATCAACCTACCCCTGTTGATATTTTGTACGATGACACGTCCCATCACTACATGAATGACTTGGTATTCAAAAGTCCTTTAGAGTGTAAGAGTTGGGCTAGACAACATGCACTAAAAGACATGTGCGTATTAGTATTGAATGGGAGAGAAAGCAAAACCCGCTTTGAAATGGTTTGTGAGAGAAGCGGTGATCCCGATAAAAGCCACAAGAGGAAGGGTTATGTTTATAAAGGAAAGACAAATAGGAAGAACAAAACTTTCTCAAAGAAGATTAAATGCCCATTCAAGCTTGCATTTAATTACAACAAAGAATTGGGTGGATGGGTTTTCTACAAGGTTATGGAAGGTTGTCATAACCACCCTCGTCCGGAGCATCTTGAAGGACATTTCATGGCGGCCAAGCTAACTCCTGAAGAGATGGACAAGGTAGCTAAAATGAGGAAAATGGATCTTTCACCGATTCAAATGCTCCAAATACTAAAGGAGGATAACAAGGATAACCACTCATCTTTGTCCACCATTTATAATGCAATAGTGACAATTAGAAAGAAGGACTGGAGAGATAGACAAGTGATGCAACAATTGTTTTTTTTGGCCAAAGAGAAAGACTACGCGGTTCAAAAGGATGTGGATTCGGACGGAGAGATAACACAACTCTTCATTGCGCATCCAACGAGTGTTCAATTGGCTCAATGCTTTCATGAAGTTCTCATAATGGATTGTACTTATAAGACGAACAAGTACGAGATGCCATTGTTGAATATTGTTGGGCGTACTTCGACGCAGTCACCGTTTACCATGGCGTTTTGTTTTTTAAGAGACGAGCAAGAACCTAGTTACATTTGGGCACTACAACAAGTTAAGGCAATCTTCCGAGGTGATGATATTCCCGGGGTTATAGTGACCTACAATGAAGTCGCATTGATGAATGCAATAGAGGTAGTGTTTCCATTAGCACACAATATGCTTTGTACATTCCATATATGGTGTAATTTGATAAATAGGTGCAAGCCAATAATTTGTCCACCCAAGAAAAAAGGATATGAAGAGATTAAGATGCTACCGGAACATGAACGAGCGGATGCAAAAGAGGAAGTTGAAAAACAATACGCTCTAAATTACGCTAAATGGGTTGCTTTCAACAGTGAATGGGAATCATTGTGTTGGTCTCTTACCGAGGAAGAGTATCATCTACATCTTGCGGAGTTTATCGCCCATTGGGATACTCCCAATTCTCCCGGTGTTGTATCGTATGTTCTTCGCCAATGGTTGAAACCACACAAAGAGAAGTTCGTTAATGCCTATACCAACCAATATAAACACTTGGGAAATCAAACGACAAGTTTAGTAGAGTCGGCTCACCATCGGTTGAAGAAGAATCTCTTTGGATGTGTTGATAATTTCGTAACCGTGTGGAATGCTATGGAAAATTACTTCAAGCGCGACATTGATAGAATTAAAGAGAAATTCCAAAAAAGCCGTATATTCAAAATGACCGGAAAATACGCCGACCACCCATTGTTCAAGGGAATCCATTACAACGTATCTCGGAAATGTATGAAGTTGTTGATCATAGAAGTCGAGTTGATTGATAAGTGGGAAACCAAGAGGGATGAGGTGTGTGTATGTAACATGAAGAAGTCTATGGGACTCCCTTGTCGCCATATGATAATCAACTACGAGCATGGCGTAATCCCTTTAAGCGACATTGATCCATATTGGAAGCATCTAAGTTTCATCCCTCCTCCAAAGGGAGAAGAAGCCGGAGAGGAGTTTGGTGATAACGACATGGGTAGAACCGTACTAGAGATGTATCATGGCATGAACAAGCTCCAAAAACAAATATTTTGGGATGACATGAGGAAAATCATATATCCACAAACTTCAGAGAATGTTTATGAACCGTCAAAAGGCAAACGCAAAGGTAGGACAAGCAAAAAAGAAACTAAAAAACAACTAAGAGAATATGCAAAGGTGTTACGTAAGAAGAAAAGTGAGCAAACCCCATTTACTAGAGATCCTTCGGCCCATCAGTATACCGCGGAAATGTACTTGGAGCAAACCAAGAAAAGGGGTAGGAGTATTGAGGAGAAAGGCGAAACAAGTGAGCGAGATTTGAAGAAAAAAGGTACGATGTGTCCATCTCAACCAAGCCAACCATCTTCCGGCGACGTGAAGCTTAAGTCTCCAATTTTCCCTATTCAACCATCTTCCCTAGACGTGAAGATTGATGCTCCAAATAAAGACTATTTGAATGATCTACCTCTATACATTAGAGAATACGTTATATCCACCGACGACGTTCCTCCGGATGGTAATTGTGGTTTTCATGTTGTCAATCAGCAACTTGGGTCTTTCATCGAAGGTGCAAAGCTAAATAATGGGTGTGCAATCACTCATATAAGGCAAAGGTTGTTGTCCAAACTAAAGGAGAATCCGGCATTTTACAAGACAATGTTGTGCGATGGGGTGGGTAGTCTCAATGAGCAATTTGTTAAGTATCAACGTCGTCTTCATGGGGGCCATCCGATCACAAGGGATTATTGGATGAGCATACCAATCTGTGGACACTTAATCGCCGAGGCTTTTAATTGTGTGGTTCATTATTTCTCAAAGTATGCTAGTTTCACCTTCACCCCGAAAACATCCGTATGTGTCGAGCAACTCAAACGAAGGAGATGTGTGATGGCATTGACTAACAACAACCACTTTATAGGCCTTCGTTTAAAACCCGATTGTCCACTGCCTCCAATATCCGGAAACTCTTTTTGGCCTGCCTTTAACTACAATATAATGTTGGGTTGGTGTATTATGTATGAGCATAACATGGAGATGTGGAAAGCTTTGTCGAAATCTGACGAAATTGTACATGAAGGTCGAATTTCACTTGATGATGATTAAATGACACATGCAATGGAACTAAGTATGCTTATCAATGTAATACTATGTTTTTTGAAGTGTGGTATTCATTATCGAGTTAATGCTAGTATTCTATTGAGTTGACAGATAATAGTTCGGCAACCTGTATTTTTGTGCAGGTAGTGAAAAAATACAGTTTGCCGAACTCATGTTTTATATGAGTCTTCAGAGAAAGTTTCGGCTACCATTGATATTATACTTTCCTAACCGAACTAGAAAGTTCGGTTACAAGCTAGAAATTTAGATAACCGAACTTTTTACCTGAAGCCCATGAGTGTTTGTAGCCAAACAATGTTGCCCCTCCATCATTTGGAGTACCATAAGTTGGGTTCACTGGTGGCAAACACAAATTATCAGGGGGAATGTGTGAGTATCTATCACAAGGCGGCTTCCGCTTCTTTTTCTCTTTAACAGGAACTATTTCTTGCTCTTCTTCCTCTTCCTCCAGTTCATCCTCTTCTTCCTCTTCATCCTCTCCCTCCCCTTCCTCCTCTTCTTCCTCTCCTTCCTCATCCTTCTCTTCCTCTTGTCCTTCTCCTTCTTTGCCCTGTCCTTGTTCTTCATCTTCTACATTTTCAACGTCTTCTCTTTGTTGTTCAACCTCTTCATTTCCTTGGTCTTCATTTCCTTGCTCTTCTTCATCATTCTCTTCTTCAATAACATTATCAATTGTATTCTCCATCACCTCTTGATTGACTTCCTGTAATGATCCCCCTCCATGTTTTGCATTTTTAGTACCACGGTTTCGGAAATCCAGGTGTATCCTACCGCGAGGGGTTGGAGTTCTCAAATCTTCGGCTACGTGGGGATTAGATTTTTTCCCTTTGTTCCTAACAAATGAAAACCACATTATTAGCTAAACAGAATATTGTCTTATCAAATAAAGATGAACATGGGATTACATCAAACACAAAATGTTAACAGACTAAAGTTCGGTTATCTGGTATAAGTTGCGAGGTAACCGAACTACAAGTTTGTATGTGACAGATCAAAGTTCGGTTACCACATAGAAAGTGCGAGGTAACCGAACTATATTTTATCAAAGTTCGGTTACCTATATAAATTTATCGAGGTAACCGAACTCATATTTTCCATATAAAGGAGTTCGGTTACGTTATTTTTAAGCGAGCTTACCGAACTTCATAGTTCGGTTACCTTAAAATTACTAATTGGCCAAACTGTTCTTCATATTGAAAGTTCGGTTACCTATATAAATTTATCGAGGTAACCGAACTCGAAATTTTCATATAAAGAAGGAGTTCGGTTACGTATTTTTTTTTGCGAGCTTACCGAACTTCATAGTTCGGTTACCTTAAAATTACTAATTCGCCGAACTGTTCTTCATATTCAAAGTTCGGTTACCAAATTCTAGGGTTTTCAAAATTTCTCCTAGCCGAAATCTATACTGTAACTACCATTTTCAATGGTTTTTGATGATTTCTTCAACAAAAAACGATTCAAAGGAATGGGTATGAAGGAAATTACCTGCGGATTTTCATTTTGATGGAATCAGACTCCTTGGTTGATGTTGGATGCTTCAATTCGTCTCCCAACTTTGGTTGAAGTTGTTTATCAACTTCAAATTTATTTGGGAGATTCGCTATGCTAGCCAGACCCGGACTCAATCCGGGAATTCTTGGTGTCTGCTTAGAACGTATTGTTTTATAAAATTGATTAATCGACGATGAATTTTTTCAAATCGACGATGTATACGAAGAAGAGGAGAAGAAGAAGAAGAAGAAGAAGAAGAAGAAGAAAAAAAAAATATGTGTTTTAAAACTGATTTTTGGTTTTAATTTAGGGGTTAGATTAGTGGGTAGTGGTTAAATTAGTGGGTTATTAGGATTAGTTATAACCTTAATTAGGATAAGGGCAGATTAGTCTTCCCTAATCTTTTAGGACACCCCTTAAAATTTTGGGTGGACATTTGAATAACAAAGTAGTCCCCCACTGTTTTGGGCTAGCCCTAAAACATCGTTCTAAACTTTGGAGTGGTTCTACAAGGACCCATAAAAGGGTATTTTCTTCTCCTTTTTTGGGGAACTCTTTAAAAAAAGGCTTAGAAAAGTCGCATGTTGGGAGGCATAAGCCTAAACCTTTTAGAACAGCTTAAATCTGTAACCATTGAATAAAAAATGGTGGAATGAATGACAATTTGCATCCCATTTTGCTACCTGCGACGTACACTCCTTGCGTGCTGAAGTCTTAGCAAAATGGAAACTGTGGAACCCATTGAAGCGTCTAATGCTCGCGTCTGGAGCTCTATCTGAAGCCTGATGCTGGTCTCTCATTGTCTTAATTAGTAGCTGACAGCAGTCTAGTCAGTCAAGGTGTTCTCTTCCTACTTAAACGTGGGATAAACTTTTCCGGCAACATATCAAAAAAACTTCAATTTTGGACCATCGTTTCTCCTGTCTTCAGTTCTCGCAGTTGGTCACTTTGTAGAACTAACTGTCACTTCAACTTGAAAATCTCATTCCTTCAGAAAATTATTTGCAAGTGTTGAAAGGAATACTTGGTCCGATTATAAGAGTAGAACATTGGAAAGGGTTTGGGATCAAAATGACAATGCAATGCCTAGCCAATGTTTCAATACATATCGGCAAGTAGAGTTTTCTATGCGCATTCCACGCTGATGGACAACTGGTTCAGAAGAAGAAATAATTTCAGCATCTTTATCCCGCATGAGTTTCAACGCAGACTAGCTCATGCCTTTTACTACTACCCTCAATATTGTCAAGTAGTAGGAAACGGGTAAGTCGAGCAACAGAAACCATGGAATCTAAAAGCAAGACTCAATCAAAGCATTAACAATTTAAACAAGCACTCAACCTACTATATAGAATCAACTATCAATTCCAACCAAGATTGTATAGAATATGAAAATCACAGAGGACTTCATCTAAGCAGCTACATTATAATCCCTTCTGGGACACCCAATAAAAAAAAGTGACTCGACGTCTGTAGTTTAACAATAACAGTATATATATATCTAAAAAAACAGAACTATATGTGGTTGTGCAACAACAACAAAAGTTGACCACACCAGAAGCATGATATCACAGTAGAAATAGCAAGTTTGATAATCTAGGTCTTGAGGAAAACATAAACCCTATAAGTCGTACGATAGACTGTAACCTATTATATTAACTAATCTCAGGTAGAACTTTTACCTTACTGCGGAGTTAATAAAACTTTCGCTAAACAATATACACACAACTCTAAACCTTATTGTGGAGGCACTTGAAGACCGGAGAGTAATTTGGCCACTCTTCACACGTACCAAATTGGAGCGTCCTGTTTGGACAGAGCTTCCACAGTTCCACTAGGTAAGATCTCATTATAATCAACAAAAGAGAAATTGAAAGGAGACGCATCTCTGAAGTCCGCAGTAATATCAGTCTGACTAGTCTCAAATGGTTGATCAAATACCTTAGAATGATCAGTCTGACTTTCCACCAACGAGATCATGGTTTGGTTAAAGGATGTACTGGTGTCCTCGAAGATGTTACCTGCCACTAAACCCCCTTGCCCACAGTAATTTCCATTCTCTTCAATTTTCGGCTGATAAATATTTTGCCCACCAATAACCATACCCAGATTAGCATCATCGGAACTACTATTGTTAGAATTTAGTTTATACGCATCATAGAACGACATAAGCTCGGTAATCATCTTCTGCCCATCTTCTGGAATTTCAATTCTAGAATGATCATAGGATGATGGTAAGGTTGCACTCTGTTGTAAGCACAAAGGATTGGGTTGCCCAAAGGACATTGAGAATACACTTGGTGTTGATTTTTCTCTATCACTGTTAGAGGCAGTTGAGATCCCCGGCAAAATACTTCGATGTTGGCAACTTGATTGATGGTTGTTCCTTGAGGTCATGTCCAGAAATCCGAGTCGATAATTGTTGTATGGGCACTGAGGGTACTCGCAGGTAAATACCTTTTGTTTCATCATCATCTCTGGATCTTCAGATGGCTTTCTCTTTCCACTGACATTCAAACCGATAACCTCCTCCTTTATTGCTGGTGGGGGCTGGATCAGTAGCCTTTCCTTTGTCTCCCTTGTTTCCACACTGAACGGATTTACATCCTCAGGCTTGCACTTTTGCTCGTCAATGTTAAGTTCATCTTCGGCCACTTCAACATCATAATCATTGTTGTCACTGATGGAGAACGATGAAGATCCACCAACTGAGGGCATTAGTGGAAAACTGCCTGGATAAAGCTTCCGGTATAAGGCCTCTTCCTGGTTAACGACAGCTAACCAAGTTGCGCTTTCTTTAGCAGTCATTTTGTCTTGCAAACATTTGGACTGCCTTACCAGCTTGCGAATCTTGGAAATATCAGGTGACAAATGTTTGATGACAGCAGTGAGGACGCTGACCTTCCATGCTTTCTTCAGATCATGAGGCTTCTTGTATGGTGGAGGACCTTGATCCATTGGCAAGCCAGACTGAGCCCACCAATCTTCCATGGATGTGGGCCACCATGGTGGTGCAATGCCCTTTTCCAGTGGGAATCTCCTCTGCGGTGGATCACAGTGTTGCATCAGAGCTGATAGAAGTGAACCAAGAGTGGTGTCTTGAAGCTCATGCAAGGTGTGAGGAGTGTTAATAACCGTGTTAGAGTCATCATTCCTCCCCGGGACGGCATGATCAGCCTGGTACTTAGCAATTGCAACAGGCGCGTTTCGATCGAACCTAACTTTCTCCTTCCACCATGCACGAAGGTTGTCGGACGCACCACTTACAGGCTTCCCCTTTTCAGGTATAATCCCATAAACAAACCCCTGAGCTTTACAAACTTCCATCATCTTCAGCATATATTTTAAGATCCCATCCTGAGCACGTGACATCTTTTTCCTTCGAGCATGTTCCTGGGACTGCCGTTGCTTTGCAGTGTCAACCACCCGATCATCCTTCCCCTTGTTCTGTTCTTTCAGTTTCTTCAAGAGCATACGGTCCCTCCACATCCTTTTCTCAAGCTCATCCACATCAACTTCTTCATCAGAATAGTCATCTTTCACAGTTGCGTCAGGTTCATTTTCAGGTGACATATCTCTCTCCGTAAGCACAACAACCTTAGAATCAAGATTACCACCAAATGCCGTGTCTTCAAACATCATCATGACTCCACAAATAGGTCAGTCTCAAACCGTTCAAACTATTAGAACAATGAAATAATCCCTATGATCTTGTCTTATAACACATAATCAGCTCTAAAATTCTTCACACTTGTCCTGCAATCAAACATATACAAGTATATAAGAAACAGATATTTCCTGAATGAAATCAGCACATTTAATATAGCAAAATCATATTAAATTATTAAAAAAATTGTTCATTTTAAAATTAAGAATTTTATTTATTGATTTATTTATTTGAGTAGATAAAACTGAAACGGTGAAACCTAATAGTACACCAGATCAGTGAAATTATAGGGAAAAAAGAATCTTAAAATCTATCAGAACTGAGTAGATGCATAAGATTTAGGTGAAGTACCAATTTCAGAGAAATCTTAAAACCTAATACGTAACAAGGTGAACCGGTCTATCTATGATCGAGTAAAACGAAAAAAGAAAAAAACCCTAGAATCCGATCAGATGAAGAATTGCAAATCTACTAATCTAAATTAAAAAAAAGAAAAAGAGAAGACAACGAATTATTACCGGCAGGAATTCGATTTGATCAGGTCAAATTGAAACAGATAGCTCAGAAATGTGTTTGACAAGAGAGATAGAAAGAAAGAGACTGAAATGAAAATGGATTTTGTTTTTTCTCACCTGAAAAGCGTCTTTTATGCCTGAATTTGTTGTCGTCCGAGTCTTTTTACAATTGAGTGAGAGAGAGAGTATAAATTTTATTTTAGGATTATCTACTACGGTAACGAGTGTGTATTTAACTAGGCTTTGGGTCTTCAGTTTTACCCATAGTTAATCACAGTCGCGTAGGAGAAAGTAAACGTCACACGCTACGGGACGAGGACGAAATAATGTCTACCGAGTACAAATATCGGGCCATTTATTGCTCTGCATGCCTTTATTATCTTCACATACCCTTGCGTTTCTTTTTTACACCTGATTTTGCACCCTCCAAATGAAGTAAGTGACGGTTTTGAATAGGACTAGATCAATGCCATGCTTGTAGATGCATCTTGAAGATTGATGCACCTCTGCAAAATTCCTTAGGATTAGATCAATGCCACAATCCTTATATTTTAATTTAAAAGAAGAATCGCAGTTAATAACAAGCAGAACAGAAAAGATGGTGAAATTGTAGACCTTCGTCCATTTCAAGACAATAGCTAAAGGCTCCTTGTGATTACTCTGAAAATCGTGATTCTGGTTCTTGTTAAGTGATTCTTGTTCTTGTGATTCTATTCCCTATTAAGTAAGTCTCGTTAAGTGAGTCTTTAACTGGTTAAGTGATTTCTTGCTAGTAGTTTGGTATCTTGCCTGTTATTCCGTAAGTGAATTAGGAAGTAGGTGTTGATTTTGTTGGCCGTGCTCTTGAAGAAGTGAAGCTACTGCTCTTCTTTCCCCATTTCATCATGATAAGCACAAACAAAAAAGGAAAGAAAAGGAAAGCAAGAGACAAAGCTGACGGAGTCTTTCCGGTCAGGTACAAGAAAGTTAAAAAAGAAAAAAAGAAAAAGAGATTGCCAACCATCTAATCTCTTCAAGCCTCATCGTCACTAGATGTGATCACCACAACATCAACTTCCTTTGGATCTGGATTAGGATTAAAAATGCCTTCACCGTCAGCAACAACAACTCCAGCATCAATCCTAGCATTGCCGGAGTTAACTGCATGATCAGTGTGAACAACAGTGGTTTCTTGGGAGGATTCGGTAGCGATGGGACCAAAAGCAGCATCAGTAACAATCTCAGGAGAGGAAGGAACAACATCCTCATCAGCATCAACTTCTGGATAATAATCATTGTCTTCATTATCGGAAAAATGACCATACAATTGATGAACATCATGAAGTGCGTTCAAATATGCAGCATGAGAAGGGGTTGTGCTTGGTGGATGTACATCCAGAGTTGCCGGATTATTAAGATAAAAATGCTCCCTATCTATGAGGAAGTCCTCCCTCATCTGGTTGGTTACAGATACTCCATGAATAAAACGAGCCATTCAATCAGTGAAGTAAAAGTGTTTCAAAGGAAAATGGTTGAAGGTGAATATCAGGAGAGAGTTAAAGAAAATGTTAAACGGAAGATGGAAATATACAAGATTATAGTAGGAGGCTGTGGGGAGCTGTTCATAGTTAAAGAGGTTGCATTGATTATCCCAACCATAATTTTGATTTCTCTAACAAATTCTGGCAGATGCTCCGGCAAACATGGAACTGAAAACTGTCTTTTGTCTTTCCGGGTCTTTGGTATAAAAATTCGGGTCTCACCCTTTCTGATCCTTTCTTTTCAGGTGCTTGGAGGTCCGGCTGATTGGAGGGCTTATCTGGGACGTAAACATTTGTCTGGCTTGTGGTTTCGGTATCCGGACCAAGCTGGTTCCTCGGGGCAGGGACATTTTGCTGGATGCGGGTCTCTGGTGAAGAGAGCTAGTTTCTGTAGAGTCTGTCCAATAAACCTACACTACACCCATTTTACAACTCTCAAAACCGATTTCCATACCTATCCAGACATGAACTTCGTGGAAGACAGGGAGTCTTGTCAAACCATCAGTAATAACAACCATACACATTTTAACACACCAAACCTAAACCAACTAGTCATTCCAGGCGGTGCTTTCACAAAGTCCAACCATCTAAATTTCGACACGCCATCCCTAAATTTTCTAGCCATCTCAGGCCTTACCTCCTGCAGGCAAGTACAGACACCTCGTGCTTGTAAAAAAAATTATTCTATTGAGGGAGATCGTTTCATTGTCAGAGTAAAACAACACCTCAACCATCGTTTGATATCCAATAAAAATACAAATTTCAAAATCCTTAATTTAATATCAACAAAAAAAGAGAGGATAAAGCCATACAGTGGAAATCTCTGCAATATCCTAAATTCAGAGATCTGAAGTTCTCAATTATTCTCCATAAGGGTTTTCTGCAGATTTATATAAAAGAAAAGGTGTGGGTGATTGCTGTATTGAGTAGGTCGATAGAGGAAATGAGTAGATTATCAAATCAAATAAAAGAGCAATTGAGTTTACCGGACGATGAGGAAGCTGAGGTGGTGATTATAAACAAGGATATCCTAACAAAGGATATAATAGACTGGAAATTGACAATGCTGAGTAGAATTTGTGTTAATAGGGCGGTATTGCAGTGGGAGTATATCAACTTTATCAGAGCAAATTGGAGATTAACTAGATCAATGATGGTATCTCCAAACAAACACAAGAAGTACAAGAATGTCTTCATACTCAAATGCAAGAATGAATCTGATTTCCATAAGATCACAGAATTCAAACCTTGGTTCTTCAAAGGTGACCTAGTTGTAATAGCAGAGATACCATGTACAGGAATTCTGGCAGATGGAAGTTTAGACTTGGAGCATGAAATGTTTTGGCTCAAAGCTATGGAAGTGCCCATTGCTTACACTTCTGAGGAGGCTCTGAAGATAGTGGTAAAGAATGTAAGCGTATACCAGAGGCATGTCATTCTGGTGGGCAGTAATTTGTTAGATAAAGATGTGATGATCCAGGTGAAGGTTGAGGTAAAGAAAAAGGTGAAATATAGAATGGTAGCAGAAGATGAAGAAGGGGAGAAAACAGTTATCAATTTTGAATATGAATGCCTTCCCCAGAACTTATGCACAAAATGTAACATTATGGATCATCCTGAACTACATTGTGAAGGAAGTATACAATGGCTCAATCCAGCATATCAGAAGAAAATTGATGGTGGTGAGAGTTCTTACTCCAAGGCTAATGAAGGGGGGGATGTTGGTAGGGTATTTGTAGAGAAGGAAAAACAGAACTCTTCTTTACAGAAAGGGAGAGATGACTTGTTATTAGAAGGGGAGATGAGCACAGAAAAAAGTCTACAAACCAAAGATACAAATATGATTGAGGGGAATGAGAAGGAGATGGAGAATGCAATAGAGGAGTTTGATGTACGAGGGCATGGAGCTGAGACCCTAGAAGCAAATTCTAAGGGTAAAGAAACCTATGTGGAAAACGCAAAGGAGAATATGATGAAAGGGTCAAGCTGGAGCCTGATGAAGAGCAATAAAGGGATAGTTATAAATGAAAATCACCACCCTGCAAACAACAAAAAGGACACAACAATTAGCCATAAAGCTCAAAACCCCATTTCAGCAGAAACTAGTATCAAGGAAAAACAGATTCTCAAACCTGCAGAAACAAAAAGTCAGGAAAAGCTGAACTCAGTCATAAATAAACCAAACAAATTTCACAGAACATACCAGAAAAATTCAGTCCCAATTAAACAGCGAGCAAAAGCTTCCAATGAAACACATAAGGTTTCTCCTCTAACAAATATGAAGCTTAGCTTAAGTGAGGATGAAGTAATGGTTGAAGGTTACAAAAAACCAATGAATATTAAGCAAGATGGAATGTTGCAGTTTAGTCATGATGGTTCAGAATTCCAAATGGGGAAGGGAGACTCAGGAAAGAAAAACAACAAATTTAAACCAATTGAAAACCCAACCATAACAAAAATAGACTCTACAGAAAAAGGCTCTAAAGTCACCAGTATGCACTCGGACAAGTACGATGGACCAGTTCCAGAGGGGGCAGATTGGAGGGTTCATGGCACCATGCAGGCAAACCCAGATGTGCACTCCAATTTCGGATACCAGGTACATTCTTATTCCAACATTTTTTCCCAAAACAATAGGAAGTTATTTCCATGCTACACTGTTAGAGAACATAGTGTGCATCTTGATAGCAATGTCTTAATTGAGGCGTTTAAATATCATATCTTCAACAACCACTATATGCATCATGCTGGCAATGTTAGAGTTATTTCCTGGAATTTCCAGGGTATAGGCAACCCAAATACCCAACAGTAACTTAATGACATGATCAAAGAAAAGAACCCAGACATTTTATTTTTGTGTGAAACGAAGAACGTCAGAACTGTGGTGAATCCCATTATCACAAAATTAGGCTATAAAAACTGTTTTATGGTAGAACCATTTGGTGCAGCAGGGGGGCTGGTGGTAGCTTGGAAAATAGGAATTAACCTAAGGGTTGGGATTTTCTCCAAAAATCTAATTAATTGTCAAATAAGGAATTTGGTAACTGGGGTTGAAAGTACTTTGTCTTGTGTGTATGGCCCTTCGGAGTGGCATGATAAGTTCAAGTTCTGGAATTACATGGTACAAATAGCTGGGAATGGAAATCATGAATGGTTGCTGATAGGGGACCTGAACTTAACTATGATTGAGCAAGACAAAAAAGAAACGGGGAGCTTCAACAAGACCGAAGCATAGAAGATCAAGTACTATCTAGAGATGGCAGACCTATATGACCTGGGTTTTGTGGGGGTACCCCTACACATGGAGCAATAAAAGAAAAGACGAAGCCAGATTAGACAGGGCTATGGCTAATGGGAGATGGTGTGAGGAAAACAGCAATGCCACCGTCACTCACATGATGGGAATGGGGTCAGACCATATACCAATCATGCTCAACTCCAAACAAGTGAGTAGGGAGGGAAACAAGCCGTTCAGGGTGATGGGGACTTGGCTCAAGGAACCAGAATGCAAAAAGTTGATTAAGGAGAATGGGAAGAAGAAATCAAATGGAAGTAAAACACATATACTTGTTCAGAAGCTGAAGAGTACCAAGCAAGAGATTTACAGGTGGAATAAAAACTCGTTCGGGGACATTAACAAAAATCTGAGGAGAGCTAAAAATAATCTTCAGCAGGCTAGCTCTAACATTAATCTTAGGAATAAAAGTCATGTGATAAGGGAGTGTGAAAAAGAGGTGGAACATTGGTATGAGGTGGTGGAAAGGTTTTGGAAGGACAAGAGTTGTGAGCAAGATGTCAAACTAGGAGATAGAAACATGACTTATTTTTATAGGAAAGCTGTGAATAGGTATAGAAGAAATAGGATAGAAGCAATCAAAGATAGCTCGACGAAGTGGGTAGAAGGGACTGAGAAGGTGGGTGAAATCATCACGGGCCATTTAAAAAAAGTGGCAACCACCTCTAGGACAGATTTAGAGAGTAATTATTTATATGATATTCGGCCAAGCATAAATGAAAAAGACAATGAGTTTCTGACTGAGATACCTAATATGGAGGAAATAAAGAATGTAGTCTTCGCTATGGAACCAGACAAAGCCCCGGGGCCAGATGGTTTCACCCCTAGGTTTTTTCAGATGAACTGGGAAGTGGTTCAGCATGAAGTATTTAATATGGTGGAGAGTTTATTCACACCAGGTTTCATCCTAAGGGAGATAAACACTACGTTTATCACTCTTATACCCAAGATTGAGTACCCTCAAGCAGCCAGTGACTATAGACCCATTATCCTAAGTAACATCATTTACAAATTCATGTCAAAAATCTTAGCCAATAGGTTGAAAAGGATCCTCCCAAATATTATATCTCCATACCAAGCAGCTTTCATACAAGGTAGACAGATCTCGGATAATGTCTTCATAGCCCATGAGATGATACATACCATGAGAGCTCAAAGAGGAAGAGAATTCCTTATGGGGCTAAAGATAGATATGTCGAAGGCGTTCGACAGAGTGGAGTGGAGTTTCTTAGGTAAGATTCTAGACAAACTAGGCTTTAGCAGTAAGTGGTGTAAGTTAGTCCACCAATGCATAAGTACGGTGTCAGCCTCTGTCCTCTTAAATGGAATGCCATGTGAACAATTCATTCCATCTAGAGGTTTGAGGAAGGGAGATCCTTTATCTCCCTACCTCTTCATCATTTGCATGGAGATACTGTCTAGAGCTATCTCCAAAGACGAGTACTTAAACCTAATCCATGGGATTAAGGTAGGACAAAATGCCCCGTCCATATCGCATCTGTTGTTTGCTGATGACCTACTGGTCTTCAATAAAGCCAGTAAAGATGAGAGTGCGAACATTTTGAGAGTGTTGAATGAGTTTAGCCTGGCCTTTAGCTAGCTAATAAACACGGAAAAGTCATGTGTTTTTTTCAGCCGAAATTCCCATCAGAGCACAATGAATGATGTCATAAACACTCTAGGGGTGAAGAGGATCTCTCTTAATGACAAGTATTTAGGATCACCACTATTTACACACACCTCCAAAATCAAGTTGTTTAGTTTCATTTTAGACAGAGTTGAGGGAAATTTGCAAGAATGGAAAGGAAAAAAACTTATCTTGTGCAGGCAAAGGAATCATGATACAAACTTCCTCGTCTACAATACCGATGTACCAGATGAATTTCTTTAGGGTTCCAGTGGCAGTGACGGAAAGCATTGACAAAATGCAACGATACTTTTTCTGGGGGGAAGTGATAATGGCAAAAAAGGGGGTTTTCTAAAGGCTTTGATTGGAGTCTGTGTACCAAAGAGTATGGGAGGAATGGGTTTTTTTGAATCTAAGGGAATTTAACTCGGCAATGCTGGCCAAAGTTAGCTAGAGACTTCTGAAGGAACCTAATGGTCTGTGGGGGTCAATTTATAGAAGTAAGTACTTCCCAAAGTCAAGTCTGTTGAACAAGAATTACAAGTGTTCTGACAAGGACTCGTGGGTTTGGAAAAACTTAATGAGGGAAGTGGGGAAGATAAAAGAGAACACTGAATGGAGGGTGGGGGATGGTAAAACTATTAGAGTTTGGGAGGAAGTATGGTATCTAGGACAACAACACCAAATGGTAGAACCACTCCATCAAATCCATAAGATCACCAATATGGAGGAGCTAATGGATAAGTCTGGAGAGAATTTGACTTGGGATACAATGAAGTTGGAACTGTACTTTGAACCATAAGTTTGTCAGAAAATTAAAGGGACTAAGATAAACAAAGGTAAAGAAGATGAGTTAAGATGGAAACTTGAAAAGAATGGGAAGTTCTCTATCAAGTCCTTGTATAGGAAGATTATGCTAAGGGGTAAGCCGGAGGATACCCAAATGAAACAGTTTTGGAGCAAGGTTTAGCGAATGAACACAATTCCGAGAGTGAAGACTTTTTTCTGGAAATGCATTCACTCCATACTTCGCTTGAACGATAGAATTGGTAGGGTTATATCATACATCAACAAGATCTGCCCACTGTGTGGGAAGCAGGATGAAACTCTTACCCACATCTTTATGAGATGTGAGTTCACAATCAATGTTCTGAGCCATATGGGTATTAGACTCACAGTGTATACTAATAACCAAACTGACTTCCATTGTTGGTTGTGGGATTGGTTCAATAGAGGTAGACTGGACAAGTTAGGAGTCTTTGAGTGGGCTGACTTTCTAGCAATTATTTGCTGGGAAATCTGGAAGAGCAGGTGTGACTTAGTGTTTAGAAAAATTAAGCCTAACCCTAAGAGAACAGGTGTAAGTATTACCAATATGGTAAACTGTAGCAGAAGAATTAAGGAAGTAGAAAACCTGAACTCTGAGGTCCAAATAATAACTAATTCTAAACCTATTGTTACTAACATACTAGCTGTTAAGATTAGCATAGTTGTATATCAGTAATAATAACTCGGAGGGAGGTATATCACTAAGTCTATCAGATCATGCAGGAAGGATATATGAAGCAAGATGCAGGTACCTTGAAGAAGGTGCAGAGGAAGGCCTAGCAGATGAAGTAGCTTTCATGGCAATCCAGTGGGCTCACCAACTAAACCATCCTCAGGTCGAAGTTGAAGGAGACAATGGGAAAGTTCTTGAAGCAGTTAAGATTCAACTAGGAGAAGCGAAGAAAACCTTTGAAAAGCTGCATACAGGCAGAAACAAAAACTTTAAATTATGTATTAGGAAGCTCAAGGAACTTAGTCTGGTTCCTGAGACTAAAAATTTCATGGCAAGAAAGATGGATGTTTTTTGTTGTGAACATAAACTCAGGTCGCAGTGGAAAGAACCACTCATTAACACTTTTTTGGTAAACCTTCTACAGGATGACATTGTAACAAACAATGGAATGTATCTTCAGGGTTGAACCTGGTTTATTTATTAAAAAAAAGACGGTTTTGAATAGGGTGCATCTAAGTTACATTAAGACCATCACGATGGGAAAAGAATATAGCATATGAGATATAATTTTTCATGTAATAAAAGGTGATGAAGCTAAATGACTATGACTTTTTCGATTTGACCCAGAAACTGAGGTGGTAATAGTATATACACTAGAAGGGAATGCCATTTATGGAATTTAGAAATGACGATTGTCGTTGTTAACTCAGCACCTTTTTAGATTTCTGAGAAAAAGCGTCTTTCAGACTCTATTTTGTAAATGGTTTCGCAGTCAGAGCATATTTGAGAAAGAATTTCGCTTCAGGTTATGTTTGAGAGGTAACTTATTTGGATTTGAAGGTGTGATAAGGGCTTTGTTTGAGGTTTGAGATATAGCTGAATTAACAAACTCCTTCTCAATTATGACTTGGCGTAAAACTTCTTTTCAGGTATGGTCCTCCAAAAATTTACTTAGTGCCCACCAAATCTAATATTTAATGTAGGCTCGACCAAGTTGGATGGTTTTAAAGTGTTAAAAACCAATTCGAAGTTACGAAAGACCGACTAAAGAAAAATCAAAAACTTAATGAAGAGAAATATTAATAGAAAAAAAGTACGCTTTGCGTTTAATCAAAGGATTCTAATCACTTCATCCACTAGGACAATTTTGAATGTGTCTAAATGAGAGCACCAAAACATCAGACTAGATAGTAAGGAGCTTAGCATTCCATGCAACCGTCACATGTGCATTTAAGTATTAGATACGAAATTTGATCTTAGAGGCGGTGACAACCAAGACGTGGCGAATTAATTTGAAAAAAAAAGACATCAACTGAAATTTATATGTATTTTAGAAGATCGTTTGTCTGTCACCCTAACGTCAACTGGAAGATTGTCTATTCATTACACTAGCGAATTAATTTGAAGAAAAAAAAGCGACATGATTTCCTATCCTCACACTAAAAAACCTGAAAACGAGGTGGTATATGCCCTAGCAAAGGGACGAAGATTCACTCTCCACCAACTATATCTTTTTTTCGGTATTTAATTTGTTATGTAATGATTCTAGTTCTATTTATTAAACAAAAAAAAAATTGAACTACAGCGATACATATAATACATTTTTAATTTATAATTATCTTTGCCGCTTTCCTATTCAGTTCTCTCTTTGAAATCCAACATATCACATGAAGGTGTTCATCAACCAAACTTGAGACCCGTGGGAACTGAATTGTGATTGTTGTTAGAGATTGATCCTCTTCTTTGTTTAGTCTGTAATTTCTTGCACATTTACTGTCTTTGACTGCTCTTTGATGATTCAACCTACAAAAAATATAAAATAGATAACAATGGTAACAATACAACAATGCACAAGGGACTACTAATACAACAATTTGAAATGAAATGGAAGTTTGGAGGTCTCCACCAGAAAATGTTACGGAGATAAATTTTGATGTTGCAGTCCAACTTGAGTTGTTGACACTATGTTATGATGTCAACTGCGGTTTTTGATACCAAATTTTGGTATCAACTTGGGTTGCTGATACCAGATTATGATGTCAACTTCGATTGTTGACATCAAATTTTGGTGTTGACTTGGCCTGTTGAAATCATATAAAGGACCTAAGTAAATTAGAAAATTTCAATTCTGGTATCAACTTGGCTTGTTGACACTAGGATTTTGCATCAACTTGGCTAGCGGAGGTAGCGCATTGGTGGTGGCAGTGTTGGTGGCTATGGAGTTTGATTTTCAATGGTAGAATATGGTGGTGGTTGTGGTCGAGTGGTGGTGGTGGTGGAGTGGTAGTGATGTTGGCGGTGGAGTTGGAGTTGGAGGTGGCAGTGGTAGAATGATGGTGGTGGTTATGGTGCACTGGTGGTATTTGTGGAATTGTGGTAGTATAATATTGGTAATGGTGGTGGATATGTGGTGGTGATGGTGAAATGGGAGAAAAGAAATTTGTTGTTTTATGAAATGAAAAAAGATGTTACGTGTGATAAATGAGGAAAAAGTTATATAACGGAGGATATTAAGGTAATCTATCTTTAAGTAAATAAGGTGAGGGCCATATTTATTATGTAATAATGGTATATTTGAAGGGGTCCATTTCAAGGAGTATTTAATTAATATGAATATCCTTATTCTTTTAGATCTTATTTTATTTTAGTTAAGGTAATTTAATTATTTACTTATATTTTCATGGCTGTCTCGATTTTCTTTTATGTTTACTTAGATTTTTTGTTTTTTATTTTATTAGAAGAAAAAAAAACACTTTGCACACCATTTTGTATCGTCCACTGCCGATTTTTGGGAAAACACATGGAATAGCACACTGAACCCTCTGGCATTATAAGTCAAAATTCCACAAGCCTAAGTCTTGTACCTTTGACTAGTCTTTGATTGTAGGTACATTTTTCTAAGGTAACTTGAGCCTACCTAATTTTAGTTGACCATGCATTTGAACCTACACCAAAAAACAAAACAAAAAATCGAATTGGTATTATAAGGACTAATATAATGAATATCGATCTGGATTTCAAAACGAGCATTATCCATACTATGACCATTGTGTGGATAGTACTTGGGACCACTGTCAACCTTCTGAAGGTTATGGTTCATACCATGGTGATCTCAATTACTATTCACACGTGCACCAATCGTACGAACAGGTAAATGAGCAATATTGTAATGATCAAAATATAAGTTCTTCGTCCTTGGAAGATTTAGAAGATTATGTTAGAGCATTGCTCGGTCAAACTCACAAGTGTTGCTATATCAAGCTTGTTGTAAAATTTAGTTGTCAAAACTATTTCTTGATTTCTAGACTACAATTAATTAAGTCTCGATCTAGGATCGAGGTAGTTGAGAAACGAGTCAGTCATCATTTGCGTTCTACCATTTGAAGGAAAAGATCAACCGAAGCTTTTGGAGATTTTCATCAACAAAAGGTAAGTGAAGACTGAACCACCTATTTCTCAAGTTATATTCACCTTTCTATCCTTGAGACGATTGTCGCATAACTAATTAGACTAGCTTTCATAAACAAGAATTTCGAGTCGAGAACTAAGTATTTAGTCTACGAATTTCTCGGAATATAATGACTAAGCTTAATGAACATTTGTTCATACTTGATCAAATTCGGTGGAGAAAATTTTATTGGTTGGAACCATTTCTTGATTCAAGTTTATCATTCGAAAATAGCCCGGAACAGTGATATGTGTCATTGATGTTATTTAGGAATGTTTCGAATTGATTTAGAGAAATATAGAACTATTATATTCGGAATACAAGACAGTGCTATCAGTCTTACAAATTGGGAAAACTGTTATATGTCTGAAGCCGTATTACATGTATTCGTACACGTAGCGGAGTAACTATATATCGACTTTCAGATTTATGTGATACGCATATTCGTATGCACATCATGGGAAAATCTGTTTGTTTCGTGATCCGGATACGTATGTATTTTTATATGCAAACCATTTTAGAACTGTGGTAAGGGAACCGGGTTAAAGTATTCAAACCGGTATACGTGCCAATACAGTTCTATATTCTAGAACCAGTTTAGTACCCAAACCGTTACATAAACTGAAAAGGTTAAGTGAACTCCGGAACTGGTGAAGTCTTAAGTTTTCAAATCGGTATGTGAACTGAAAAAGTTTTGTCAACTCCGGAACTTTGAGTTGCACCTAAGTTTGCAAACCAGTACGTTAACTGAAAAAGTTATGTCAACTCCGGAACTCGGTTATTGCTTATAAGTTTGCAAACCGGTCCGCGTACTGTGACTCATCCAATTCACGAACTACTCATGTATTTTTACTTTGTGTATTGACTAACTATGTCGATTATGATTCAATTGCAATTAAATTATTTCTCTGAGATAATTTGCATTTGATCAATTCTCTAATTAACACTAGATTCATTTGATCTCATGATTGTGACTCAAGATAAATGTCTTTGTGTTCATGGAAATGAGTGTTAAGCTTTTAAGTTTAAACCGACTAGTTTCGGTTAACCATGTTGAACATGGTCTTTATACACGGTTCGGTTACGGTTTACCTAACCAGAGTGTATATCTTGTTTATGTGAATAAAATTCAAAGCTTTCATCTAACGGTGGATATTGTTTTCTTGGTTCCAAAGCTATCTTAGCTTAAAGCTAAAGCAACCTAGGCTTTGAAGTCTATATAAGGGGAACTATTGGCAACTGGGATCCTTGATTCCCGACACTACTTTAAGGTGTGTCCTAGTTGTATCTAGAGTCGTCCTCTCCAAAAACACTTTTAGGGTTTAGCGACTATCAAAGACTTCATTGGGATTTGTGAATCCAAGACTAGTTATCTTTTATCTTGATAACTTATGTATCCTGATTTTTTTTCGATTGTTGATTTATCACTTGAACAAGATAGATAGTAATCACAAAGTTCTCTTCGTCTTAAACTTTGTGATTCCGCAAGTTTTATACTTATGAGGTGAATAATAATCTAGGATGCACTACGGGTTGCATAAGTCCGGATTTTGAAGATAGTCAGACTTATGTCAAGTTGCTATCGATTTCCATCACCTGGATCTTTTGTTTGATCTAATCATCCGTTTAGATTGTAAATCAGGAAATCAATTATATAGGCTTAATATATGGGAGGCAGATTTGGTTTAAAGTCTTCAATTGAGTTGAGGCAATTATTACTTAGTGTGATATCTTCTAAGGGAATCAATTACGCGGAGTCCTGCTGGGATTCAAGAGGCATAAGGAGCACGATCGACTGTACCTGAATCAGTGGGAGACTGAGTTCGGGATCAACTACATTCCAGACCGAAGTTAATTGGTAGTAGGCTAGTGTCTGTAGCGGTTTAATACAGTTTGGTGTTCAATCTGGACAAGGTCCCGGGGTTTTTCTGCATTTTTGGTTTTCTCGTCAACAAAATTTCTGGTGTCCGTGTTATTTCTTTTTCCGCATTATATTGTTTATCTTTATAATTGAAATATCATAGGTTGTGCGTTTATCAATCACAGTAGATAGGTCCGACCTTGTTTGTTGGATAAGACTTTATTGATCCTTGGATATTGGTATTTGGTACCGTCCAAGAACTCACTTTGTAGTTAGGTTCACGGATTCAGTTCTGTAAATGTTATAACAACAAGATATATATATATATATATATATATAAAACTGTTTTTGGGTAAAAACTGATTCTGTTGTTTTTGGTAAATTTGGGTGTGTTGATGAGAAACAAATTCAAACCCTAAACAAATGCACTGCATGGGAGTACTTTTAGATTCGAGAGATCAATCTGTAAGACTCTGGCCAAAACCAAGAAATGGTCGTTCCAGATTCAATTCGATCACAAAGTGAAGGAGAAGGGTTGATCTTAGGGAGGGAAGCAAAAAAGGTGTTTGAGATCAAAATGTTGAATTATGAAGGTGTGGCTATTTTATGATTTGTATCAGAATGTTGAACTGGCTTGCAGAACGTAAGCTATCAGTTCTTGGTGTTTTCTTGATACTTGTGTTGATAACACTTGTGTTCTGTGTTGAAATAGGCTGAAATCCTATTTATACAAGTCATTGAGCGCACCCCTGATCTCGTAGGAAGTGGAAGCAGTTAAGTAGTGGAGAAGTGGGGTTGTGTAAAAAGTGGTGATTGCCACGTTTCCATTACGAGGGAAAACTTGGTCTCACTTTCACCCACTACTCCCATTGTTGTTAACCGTCCGTCCTCTCCTGACACTTTCTCGTAATAGGCGCGTTGCATGACGCACGCTGTAAACTGCCAGACCAATACCCTAATGAGCATCCCCCAGTTTGTGACATGTTTGATGTCTCGAGTAAATGGGTGAAGTCATGAGACTCGCCGCTAAAAGCAGCCATAGTGCTTTTAGGTCAAATAATAAGATTATTTGTGAAATCAATATTTATAAAACATCGCTTATAATCGATGTATATAAAGCATCGCTTTTAAACAAGCAGCTGAAAATAATCGATGTGCAGGAAACATCGTTGTTTTAGAGATCGTTCAAATTAGTCGCGAATTGAACGTCTTAAAAGGTAGCGTGACCGACCACCTTTGGGCGATCGTTTGAGAACCCTATGGGTGAGCTACCACTTAGTCGATATCTCCCTGTAGAGGAGGGGTGTCCGATGATCACAGCGTTACCCTGTTGGCCTCCTAAAAATAAATCTAAACCATCCGACTAGGCTAGCGAAGTTGGATGAACGAGATGATTTGCGTCAGTTGGGTACTGCCGTTGGATTATGCAAGAAGCGCGACCAGCCTCTTTTGGGTGATCGTTCGGAGGCCATATGAGCAAGCCATGGCTTGGCCGATCGCTCCTCATGGAAGAGGGGTGGCCGGTGATCACAGTGCCACGCTGTTATCCATCTATAATCCGATCTAAGTTGTTCGACCAAGCTGGCGAATATGGACGGACACGATCGATTTGCGGCAGTTGCATAACGCCGCTGACTTAATTTTAGGGTTTTAAAATTCGCGCGATCACACTTTTTTGGGCGAGCGAGCGATTTAACACGTTTCTGGTTTGTCGTGGGCAAGTCGATTGACCAAGAATGTTGTTTGGTTACCGGTGAACACGCCAGTACCCTTTTGATCATTCGAGGGAAGATCTAGGCCGTCCAACTAGGCTAGCCAAGTTGGGCGGTCGTGATGTTTTTTGAGACCATTTTTGCCGGTCTTAGCTCGTTTGAGCTCATCTTTCAACAGCGCGATCACCCATGTTAGGGTTAGCGTTCAAAAGCGTTGCGGGTGTACTAGATGGAATCCGATCGGTCGGGATGTTAGTGGGCCCGCCGGTGGTCATCATGATGATCGCCTAGTTCCGCTTGGAGTAGGCTAGGCCTGGTTAATTATGTGGCCAAATCGTGTGGCCGTGATCGTTTTGTGAAGACTGATATGGACAGTATAGATTTTCCTTAAGGAATTTAAACGAGTTCGATCGCGCTAACTTTTAATTAAAAAGTGTGTAAACACGCTGATCTCTTTGTCAGAGGGTGGTGTTGCCTATGTGAGTGTTTTCATGCAGGTCTCAATACTAACACTTCGGGAGATTCATGCTACTCCGCTGCGAGTGAACATTAATCGTCATGTCATGCCAATATTGAGAGTTCGGATGGGAACATAGCATAGGAAAATACTAGACAGGCTATGCATTAGTAAATAATGCAGTAGGTTAAAATTTACAGAATATCTGGGATTGTTGCTTCATGCACCATTCTGGATAAATTTCATAAATATGTTGAATTGCTCAATACATATGTAAGTAAAGAGGTCCGAACACTCATTACTTTTGAATGGCTCAGTCTCTTTGCAAAATGATGGCGCATTAAATACAAGGTTTTATGGCTTTAGCCCTGAACTAAAAACCACCATAAACATTAAGTCCCCTGCTTAGTACGTAACAGTGACATTGTTGCGGGGTTAGCACTAGATTGTGACAAATAAAGATAAAGCTTATGAGGCAAAGTAGACAGATGTTACCGGGAGAGGTGGGTCGGCTTGTCCTTGGAACATGGCACGAGGCGTCCAGATGAGCGTTCCCCTATCATGATGTCGGTTGGCCCCAGATAGATCAGGCAGACGATTGGTTGGTATCTCAAACCGCATTCCAAGTCCCTTGTACATCTGAGCATCGTTTGAGAGCGTATCCAAGTTTTCCTGGATTCGGTTGGCATGGAGAAAAAATAGAGGCGCAATGAAGCATCTCAGCCAACAAGTGCTAGGACTGAAAGGTTTGCTGCCTGGCTAAAGCGCCGGAGGGTGGAGTATGAGCAGCTCTCGGGTGAACGTGAACTCTTGGATAAACTTGAACACTCTATTAATGGTGGCGTCATAATCCTCGACTCTGACGTGGACGAACCGGAATACCCTAAAAAGGCTGTTGAAGCAGTTTTTGAAAAGGATGTCGGGGCAACTTCCGAAGAGTGTGTAGGAGGAGCGGCATCTAGAGAAGATGTTGAAGCAGGCTCCAAAGTGAATGTTGGTGCAGCTTTCAAGGAATATGTTGAAGCGGTTCCCAAAGAGAACGTTTATGCAGCTTCCGAAGAGGATGTTTAAGCGGCTTATGTCGAGGATGTTGAAGCGGCTTCTGGAGAGGGTTCCAGTGAAGGCACCATTGACTCTGGCGTTGATGATACATCTTTGATGTTTAGTAGTCTTTTGTTTCATGCGGCTGGAGCCAGGGCTTCATCAAATAATAATCCTTCATTCATGCTGCTTTCATGATTTTATGTTTCCAGTTGGATGAATGAATGAAATCTCCCGACTAAGAAATCCAAATTCGTAGAAAGATCTCGCAATATCTTGAAACTTTAGATGTAGCGCTCTTCGGTAGCCTGTGTTCATGATATTCATTCCTAAAACGCGATTTTACAATCTGGTCTCTTCCCATTATATTGAGGCGGCATGGCGATAAGAAGATAACACACAAATAGTAATGGCTGGCAAGTCTGTGTTTTCTTCTCACGGGAAGAGGCCCCTCTTCCACAATAATATTTCCACACATATAACGCTAGTAACAGCAATTTAGAGTAGGGAAAAATAATAATTATGGCTCAACCAACCTTCTGTTTTACATTCCTCTTGCAGATTACACACTTCTTGAAGATTTGTGGCGTGCTGGCTAGGTATGTAGAAGCATGGGAGCTTTGCTACGAATCTAGAGACCCAATAAGCCGCATATTGTGGGATAAACGGATGAGAGAGGCCTTATCTTCAATTGACGACATGTGCAACATGATTTCTGAAGAAGCAATTGCGAACTGGGAGTGTCACTGGGTACGTGTGCCACCTTCAGATTCGTTGCTTCCCGGTCCGTGAAATGATTTTCAAAATCCGAAAATTGCATATTGAAGCGGACAGAAACCTCCTCTAGGGATCACATCGGTCAAAAAAGGTGGTGATTGAGAAACCATCTCAATGTTGAAGCAGGCTGCTCTTCAGGATACGATGCCTTCCAAGAAGAATTTGTTGCTGCTTAATGATTTCCCTTGAATATCTTGTTCTTTCTTTTTCCTTTACATATTCCCCTCTTAGGTATTTACTGAAAGATGTAAGGTGTTTCTTTCATGGTTCGACTTTTTTTTTTTTGGTTTTGAACTGATGGGTAATGGTTTTGTGAGGAAATGATATTTCGATTAACTGATAAAATGAAATCCTAATTATGAATGCAAGCAGTGCAGTCATTTTGGAGGAATTACAAATATTGCATGAAAAGGGGAAATGCTGAAAGAAATGCTAAAGAAAAATGCGACGTGTCGTCTTAAGTATTGAAAGGTTTAAGCCACTTGGCATGTATTACTATGCCTTCTAGCTTGTCAGCCTTGATAAGTTTGCAGTAGCCTTCCAAGATAATTTCTACTACTAGGTACGGCTTATCTTATGGGGAATTTGGCGGAACAGGTTAGGCAGCAACCCTTACTACTATATCTCCAACTTGAAATGGATTTGGGCGTTGCACCGTTACTTGATTCTTAGATTCCCATCTTTGACTGTGACAACTTCTAAATTTTTGATAAAGTATTTGAAAGGACCAGCATCCCATTCACATCTCCTAGTGGCGGATGGGTTGATGATCGGATCGAGTCCCCAAGCATTGGTGGAAGGAGGAGTGTCTGGTTGTAAAAAGGGTTGTTCAATAAGACTTACTTGGGTTCGGAATCTTCGAATGTACATCGATGGGCTCTCTCCAGGTAGTTGCATCACATTGACAAGTTGTTGATACAAAAACAAATGATCTTAGGGGTTGGACGACTTGTTGGAAATCCTTTTAGGTATAGACACTGGCAAAGGACATAATCCTAGCTTTGCTTTGTTGTCATGCACCCACGAACGACCCAGAATCATATCATAATTCGGGCATTCTTTAACAATATGAAACTTGCTGCGTGTTAGAGAATCTCCTACCTTGATATCGAGATTAATGTACCCGTAAGCATTTTTTGATTCTCCTTCTGCGCTTTTAATCACAGTTGGGAAGTGAACAGCTTCCCGCTTTGAAATCCCTGCAGCTCTCAGAGTATTGACGGTAACAAAGTTGAAGTTAGAGGCCGCGTCAATCGGCGTGATGTCGAACTCGACGCCCTTTAGGTGGGCAGTGGTCAGCAGTCCCCAGTTACATTTTCCAACAGCGTCTCCTAAGAGAAGTTGGGGCTTAGGAGTGGCTTCTTCGACTGAAAATAGCCGCTTGCCCGACACAATGCGATTGAGAGCTGCAAACATATCTTGATGCTGTGCTTTGGAGAAATAAAGAATTTCACATACACGATCCATCATGGATTGCATGGCTTTGTGGACAGAGTCCCCAGAAAGTGCGCAGCTTCTGACTGGAAGAGAGTCTCTGTGAACTCCCTCAGTGCCTAGTTGAAGTTCTCCAGCATCTACCTTTTCTTTAAAGATGTTCTTCAATTTTTTGCATTCGTTGGTTGGATTATTGACGAACCTGTGGTAGAGACAATATTTGGGATTCGCCATTTCTTGCTCAGTTGGTGGGCGCTTGATAGGAGGTAGCTTGATGGCATCATCTTGAATCCATGCTTCTAGGAGCTCGATTACTTCCTTAATCGGGAATGGGAAGTTTGGAGCAGCATTCTCAATTTCTTATTGTTGCGTGGTAGGTCTAGAAGATACCTATAATTATAAACCACAAGTGCACGACGTCTAATACGCAGACAATGGCAAATACGGGTCGATCCTACGAGGAGTTGGATTGGTGAAACTAAACTTCTAAGTTCTACTAAAACTAATTTAGAAACATATGGGTGTCGATACGACTAGATGATGGAAGAGATCAAAGCAATACACAGACTGAAAATAAAGATGCAGTAAAAATGGATGTAAACACTGAATAAGGAGGCACTAGGGCAGTCAATTCCACCACCAACTCACACTAGGTATTCAACTAATGGTATTTCTCTTGTCCTTATATCTTATAACGGGAAGATTCAAGTCTGCCGTGTATCTAAGGTGACTTTAATATGAATAATTCAATCGCAACTAAGGTATTCAACCTAAGCATTAACTGTCTGATTAAGGCACAGCTAATCAAAAGATAAATTTATGTGATTAAGCATGAGTTGCAACACTTCAACATAGGATTGCTCTAACTACAATAGATGCAGGACATACACTGTGAAAGTAAAGTGTTGAAGCACTGAGATTGAAATTTATTCTAAAACATTCAAGCACAACAAGATTACTACCAAGAGCATGAATACAAAGTAGTAAGCAAGGGTTTCATCTAAACCCTAGCAATTAAAATTAGAACATGATGGAAAATATAAATATACACTACTGCTTGTTGCACCGGCTAATCCGGGCATAAGTTTTCATCTACAACCCCCTATTTAAACATCCATTTCTCCCAAAATTGGGTTTCAATTAAATTAGGGATTGAGATGTCAATCACTCACCAAAAGATACACGGCAACATATACGGATTTCACCATCACTAACCACTACATTGACGTCACATAACATGCTCCATTGATGTGGGTATTCATACCTAGGTTTTAATTCCATACTCTATGATTTCAGTGGATTCTTCCTTTCTTAATAGATCATTGATTGTGAAAAGCTAGGCAGGAATGATAAAGTTGGGTGATTGATATCCAGTACAGAGTTGGTATTTTGATAATGGGAAAGTGGTAGTGACTACACATCTGCGACATGGAAAAGAATAGAGCACAGTTGAGACTTGAGAGAGGTATGGGTTTCATCAGAGTCGGTGAGGAAAAGTGGAGAAGATAGGTTTATTTTTCTTTCTTCTGATTTTGGAAACGAGAAGGGAAAGTGTAAAGGGGGGTTACTTGGGTGTTAGGAATGTGTAGCTTGTTGAGATGTTCAAGGGTGAAATCTGTTGATTTCCTTGACTTCAAACATGTCTTGAACACTTTGGACCATTGATTTTCCTTCCATTTCATCTAAGCCATCCACTTCTTGACCACCATCTGGTACAAACGTTTCCACTTTCCATAATACTGTCGCTCTAGTCTTCAGAGTTCCGTCACCTTCTCCCTCTATAAACCTCCCCATATTTATTAATCCTACAAACACAAAACATACACAAAGTATGAATATTTGCAACAAAATGATTATTGTTGTCCCGAGACACTAAATGCATAATTTTGCATAAAATAAGGTATTAAAGCATTTGAGATGTGACAAAAGATAACAAAATGATCTAAAAATATGCATTATTAGGCACCGATCACACCCCCAAACCTGAATTTTGCTCGACCTCAAGTAAACCAAAAACTAAGAAAATCCTACCTACACCACTGTCGTTGGTCTCTCGATTGCATTTAGCGAATGCAATAAGCCTTTTAAACCACTAAGTGTCCCTAGTGGACGAGTTGAAGTCTCGTGGGGGTTTTCTTAGAACACACCCATAAAGTTCTAGGTCAAAAGAGAGCTCACCTTGTATGATGTGTAGCACCTACATTTCAGTTTAAGCTCACAGCAAAATGGATCTATCAATCTAGCTTTCAAAGGCACAATTCTAGCACTTGAACGACTAAGTACAAGTGATAAGAGTGTAAAGTGTATCTACACATGTATAGAGAATGATCAGAAGTTATGACTGCCAATTACCAAGAGATAGTTTTTAGCTAAGAACTGAATTCAAAGCCAAGCTAGTTGTCCGGCTTTACGAGAATTGTGAATGTTCACCATAAGAGTTAGTGATATTTCAGTTTACCCGCGTTGTACATCGATGGCATACACCCTCCCTTGCTTATTACAAGACTATTTATAACATATAACAAAACATGACTCTTATTTACATCGACTACTCTCTTATTTTTGAGGCAAGAGAGAAACATTGACTTTAACATTTGAAACATAACAAAATGGACTCTCTTATCATTTATTTTTCTATCTTTTTCATATTCTTTTTTTCTTTTCTGATTTTTTTTTTTTTTTTCTTCTGATTTTTTTTTTCAACTGATGAAAAACTTCAAGAGAAAAAGAACAATACAATAACATGAGATAACACTATTGACTTATGAACAAAAAGAAAAATTACATGACACTTAGCAAGAGGTAGCCATTTTCGATGTACCCGGTCAAATTCAATGGTTGCTTTTCTTAATGTATCCTCCAACTTCTATCCCAACCAACCAAAGAACAAGCTAGTCAAGTCTCATTCAGTATTCTAAAGTGATTGGCAGTCTACTTAACCGATGGAACACCTGCGGCCTGACGTTATACATGTATTGGTAGATCGTGCATGTGCAAATTTTCTTATCACATGTGAATTGTGCTAGAATCAAGTGGTGCCTTATCATCTAGATTAAGAATCCTAAGATATTATATATGCAGACACCACAAATCAAGGTAAATGAGCTCAACAATTTTTTTCATTTTCTCATTTTTTTTAAACATGGGTTCAGTTTCAATGATAGGCACAGTGACAGTCAAGGTATCTATTTTTCACCCCCAAACCTAAACTAAACATTGTCCTCGATGTTTCAAAAGATGAACAAAATTATAATACAACATACCAAGAGAACCATGCTGAGTAGAGGAAAAGGAAAGAGATTACCGGGTGTCGGCGAAAGCAAGTTTTGAACTCCATTATTCAATGCTAGAATCCAACAAGAACTCAGCTGATAGCATATTAGATTAGCACAATATATACAGGAAAAGAAAAATAAGACTCAACTGACTCAAGAGAGAAATTTTAATATTATCTACTGAATTATATACAAAGAAATTTCATCATATATATACAACCTAAAGAGTTGAGGATCAACCTAGAAAATGACATGTAGAAATATCGACAGCCTCAAGCATATACAACATGACAAGGTAAGTAAGACTGCTGATATTAATGACCTACCCCCAAACCTGAAATTTTCAACAGATGTGCTTTTGGACACAAAATCTAGCAATCTTAGAGGTGCATCATACATAGGGTCTAATTCGAATTGGACATTGTTAGGGACGGGCAGAGATACACATTCCAACTGTGGCTTCTCAAAGGTATTATATTTAGCTGCAAAATGGTCCAAAATGACTTGAGAAGCACACATTTCCAATCCTAGGTTGGGAATTCTCAGAAAAGATGGTTTTGAAATGTTGTTAAAAACCAAATCTAGGTTGGATGGAAGACCATCAATTTGTGACATGGACAGGGAGCTACATTCATCACATTTATTTTCATGCATTTGACCATTGATATCGTTACACACTCTCCCTATGTCAGAAACAAGAATTGTAGTATCATGCTTACAGTTATTGAACAAATTAACAAGTCCCCAATTAGAATCATCATTATCCAAAATCTTAGTGTCATGCATAATAAAATCAGAAGACACATCATACTTTGAATTAGGTAGGGAATTAGACACATCAAAGGTACTTTCATGCATAAGATCATTGGTGTCGACAAACAGTTCATCCCTCTCTAAATCGCACACAAATTGTGTTACATGCTCACATTCACAGAACAATTGCACAAGCCCCAAATCAGCAATAAAATCATCTGGATATTGATGGCGACAAAAAACAATATTAAAAGAGACTTTATCAATGGAGGTCTCTACACTATGGTCTAGCCTTTCAGAGTCACACGACTCCAAAATTTCATTTTCAGAATTAACGACCTCCTCTAACATAACATCATCATCATCATAATCATAACAAGAATACAATGCCCTATTCAAAATCATAGTGTCTCTAGTCCATTCGTTTACCTCTAGATTAGGTTCATATTCAATATTAGTAACCTGGCTAGGAACATAAACACTATTTTCAAAGTTTACTTCATTAGGGCTGACAAACATTTCATTTTTAAATTCCCCCCTTCCTTCATTTTGTAAATGAATCAGATTCATCCTTAAGATCATATTAAGTTGTTCAATGGAAGGGGAGTCTTCAACAGTGGGTATCCTCTTTTCAGATGGGTATTCGGTACATGGTTGCACATGAGGGTCACTATAGAAAGAAATTTCAGAAGTGTTGCTATATGTATTATCATGTAATACTTTCAATTCAAATCTAGCATTATTCTGTTCAATGAGTTTGAGATTTTCTGTTATAGATTGCATACAAGGAGTCATGGGAGTACAAAATTGTTCAACATCAAATGGTGGTGAAACTGGTGACTGGTACATGAATGGATAACAACTAGGGTCTATATATTTTAGCTCAGGACCTTGAAAAGGTCCGTAATATTCCCAAAAGTTATTAAAACCATGGTCTACTGGTAATTCATAATGTGAAGCATGCTCTTGTGCAAGTTCTCTAATTGATTTGTGCGATGATTTCTCATCCCTAACAACTGATAAAAATCCTGACATAAAGTGATTCTCTTTTTTATTTTTTAATAAAAAATAAAGTAAAACGAGACAAATATTATCTTAAGAGCTATGAACAAATCCTAAACAGAATGATGCATACAAGAAATGAAAATAAGAAATCGGTCCTAAACCCAATGAAACATGCTCACTAAAAACAGATGAAGCTGTCGATGACTAGTTCATATTTTCCAAAAAATTAAATAAATTTGGTACTAGGCTTGCTACAAGCACTATGAACTAGTCCAAAATGGTCTGCCTGTCCAATATGGTTTCTCTATTTGATCATAGCAATCGAAATGTAGTTAACTAACGAATGGCCAGTTCGTATGTGTCAACTGAAAGTGAAGCTATTTTTACTAAATAAAATTTCAACCTCGTACAAGTGGGTTTCAAGAAACTTACCTTCGGTGCGCATCCGGGAGAAGGCTAGACGGAATCGAATATTCATAATTTTCCTTGGAGCTTATGTAGTAGTTTCTCTATTAGCAACAGTACAGAACCAGGAGTAGATACAATAACAGATTCGCTTCTTTCCTTTTACCGAAAACTTGGTAGGCTTAGAAACCTACTATTATAAACCGCAAGCGCACGGCGTCTAATACGCAGACAATGGCAAATATGGGTCGATCCTACGGGGAGTTGGATTGGTGAAACTAAACTTCTAAGTTCTACTAAAACTAATTTAGAAACAAATGGGTGTCGATACGACTAAATGATGGCAGATATCAAAGAAATACACAGACTAAAAATAAAAATGCAGTAAAAATGGATGTAAACACTGAATAAGGAGGCAATAAGGCAGTCAATTCCACCACCAACTCACACTAGGTATTCAACTAATGGTATTTCTCTTGTCCTTATATCTGATAATGGGAAGATTCAAGTCTGCCGTGTATCTAAGGTGACTTTAATATGAATAATTCAATCGCAACTAAGGTATTCACCCTAAGCGTTAACTGTCTGATTAAGGCACAGCTAATCAAAAGATCCATTTATGTGATTAAGCATGAGCTGCAACACTTCAACATAGGATCGCTCTAACTACAATGGATGCAGGACATACACTGTGAAAGTAAAGTGTTGAAGCACTGAGATTGAAATTTATTCTAAAACATTCAAACACAACAAGATTACTACCAAGAGCATGAATACAAAGTAGTAAGCAAGGGTTTCATCTAAACCCTAGCAATTAAAATTAGAACATGATGGAAAATATAAATATACACTACTGCTTGTTGCACCGGCTAATCCGGGCATAAGTTTTCATCTACAACCCCCTAATTTATACATCCATTTCTCCCAAAATTGGGTTTCAATTAAATTAGGGATTGAGATGTCAATCACTCACCAAAAGATACACGACAACATATACGGATTTCACCATCACTAACCACTCCATTGACGTCACATAACATGCTCCATTGATGTGGGTATTCAGACCTAGGTTTTAATTCCATACTCTATGATTTCAGTGGATTCTTCCTTTCTTAATAGATCATTGATTGTGAAAAGCTAGGCAGGAATGATAAAGTTGGGTGATTGATATCCAGTACAGAGTTGGTATTTTGATAATGGAAAAGTGGTAGTGACTACACATCTGCGACATGGAAAAGAACAGAGCACAGTTGAGACTTGAGAGAGGTATGGGTTTCATCAGAGTCAGTGAGGAAGAGTGGAGAAGATAGGTTTATTTTTCTTTATTATGATTTTGGAAACGAGAAGGGAAAGTGTAAAGGAGGGTTACTTGGGTGTTAGGCATGTGTAGCTTGTTGAGATGTTCAAGGGTGAAATCTGTTGATTTCCTTGACTTCAAACATGACTTGAACACTTTGGACCATTGATTTTCCTTCCACTTCTTCTTAGCCATCCACTTCTTGACCACTATCTGGTACAAACGTTTCCACTTTCCATAATACTCTGTCGCTCTAGTCTCCAGAGTTCTGTCACCTACTCCCTCTATAAACCTCCCCATATTTATTAATCCTACAAACACAAAACATACACAAAATATGAATATTTTCAACAAAATGATTATTGTTGTCCCGAGACACTAAATGCATAATTTGGCATAAAATAAGATATTAAAGCATTTGAGATGTGACAAAAGATAACAAAATGATCTAAAAATATGTATTATTAGGCATGGATCATTGCGCAGGAGTCTTAGCCGCGGCCTTCGGGGATGAGGCCGTCTGATGCGCTGGTGCTGCATGTTTGGGTTGTTGTTCCGCTGTTGGAGCTTTCATTTTTCCCTCCTTCACCTACCAAGCTTACAGAAGGACCAGTGTTATATTTCTTGTTGATGAGGCGTCTTTTTCCACGAGTTTCGTATGCATCTTCACCTCTGGCTAGTCTGGTTCTTTCTAGCAGTGTTGGTGCTGTTGTAGCCAACCGCTTAACAGCTTTATGGAGTTCAGAAAATGTCTGGAAACGCAGGTTCTCCAGTAAAGCACGATATATGGGAACCATACCGTTAATGCACGATTCTACCAGCTGTTGTTCGGTCACGTTTGGGTCGTGATAATCCAGCGCCTGGATTCTGAATCTCTTGACATAATCATTTGGATGCTCGTTGTTTCGTTGAAACATTCTTCCTAAGTCTGAGGAAATGATCTGCTCAGACACGAAGAAATATTTCTTGTAGAAAGTAGTGACCATCTCACACCAGTTGGATATGCTGTTTGGTGCGATGTATTTGTACCAGGTGTATGCTCTTCCAGTAAGCGACTTTGAAAATTATTTAGGCGGAGTACATGATTGTATTCGTGCTCTCCCAAAGATTCTAGAAAACGAGAGATATGTTCACGAGCGTTACCAGTGCCATCATAGAGTAAAAACTTAGGGGAGGAGTATCCTCTCGGGAGAGGAACTCTTTGCACATCAAGAGGATACGGAGGTTGATGCTGGTGCATGTCCACCGGTTCTTCTTTGCCTCGATTTTGGAGAAGTCACTCCAGATCCTTACATGTGATGAAATCTGACGGTTGATCCCTCTCCCATGATCGTTCAGGAGCAACACACACTTCTTCTTCCATAAAGGCTCTCCCTGTTGAAGTGCTTGCGCCAGGAGTGTTAAAAGTACTCCTTATTGGCTCTGTGGGTTGACGTGGCTCTTGTGGTAACGGCTCCGTTAGTGTCTTTAGGAAAGTAAGTACCTCTTTATGAGTTGTAGCCATGTCCGTCTTGGCTTTAGCGAGAACTTCTTACCTTTCCATCAAATCAACGATTGTAATAGGGGGTTGACTTCCTCTAGTTCCTCCATCCCCCGTCCTGATGGAGGGGTGGCCGCAGCTCTGGTAACAACTGGGGGTGTTACACTCGAAGAAACAATGGGGATAGCAGCAACGGCTCTGGCTCTGGTGATAGGAGGTGTCACAGATGTGATGTTTCCTCCGCCGTTGGTGTTGGTGGTAGAGGATGTAGTGCCATGAGATGCGTTGATCGTGCTGGTAGGCGGTATGTTGGTGTCACCGGCAGGAATGTTGACGCCAGGGGTGTTTTCTATGCCAGTGACATCGGGGTTTGTTGCTGATCCCGACCCAAGATCCACCATCGTGAAATTGGGAAGATTGAAATTGATTTCGCAACCGAGAGATTAATCTCCTACTGTGGTCGCCAGTTGTTTTGGGGTAAAAACAGATTCCGCTGTTTTTGGTAAATTTTGGTGTGTTGATGAGAAACGAATTCAAACCCTAAACAAATGCACTGCACGGGAGTACTTTTAGATTCGAAAGATCAATTTGTAAGACTCTGGCCTAAACCAAGAAATGGTCGTTCCAGATTCAATTCGGTCACAAAGTGAAGGAGAAGGTTGGATCTTAGGGAGGGAAGCGAAGAAGATGTTTGAGATCAGAATGTTGAATTATGAAGGTGTGGCTGTTTTATGACTTGTATCAGAATGTGGAACTGGCTTGCAGAACGTAAGCTATAAGTTCTTGGTGTTTTATGGATACTTGTGTTGATAACACTTGTGTTCTGTGTGTTGAAATAAATTGAAATCCTATTTATACAAGTCATTGAGCGCACCCCTGATCTTGTAGGAAGTGGAAGTAGTTAAGTAGTGGAGAAGTGGGGTGGTGTAAAAAGTGGTGATCACCACGTTTCCATTATGAGAGAAAACTTGGTCATACTTTCACCCACTACTCCCATTGCTGTTAACCGTCCGTCCTCTTTTGACATTTTCTCTTAATGGGCGCGTTGCACGCCGCACGCTGTAAACCGTTAGACCAATACCCTAGTGAGCATCCCCTAGTTTGTGACATGTTTGATGTCTCGAGTAAATGGGTGAAGTTGTGAGACACTCCGCTAAAAGCAGCACATAGTGCTTTTAGGTCAAATAATAAGATTATTTGTGAAATCAATATTTATAAAACATCGCTTATAATCGATGTATATAAAGCATCGCTTTTAAACAAGCAGCTGAAAATAATCGATGTGCAGGAAACATCGTTGTTTTAGAGATCGTTCAAATTAGTCGCGAATTGAACGTCTTAAAAGGTAGCGTGACCGACCACCTTTGGGCGATCGTTTGAGAACCCTATGGGTGAGCTACCACTTAGTCGATCTCTCCCTGTAGAGGAGGGGTGTCCGATGATCACAGCGTTACCCTGTTGGCCTCCTAAAAATAAATTTAAACCATCCGACTAGGCTAGCGAAGTTGGATGGACGAGATGATTTGCGGCAGTTGTGTACTGCCGTTGGATTATGAAAGCGGCGCGACCATCCTCTTTTGGGTGATCGTTCGAAGGCCATATGAGCAATCCATGGCTTGGCTGATCGCTCCTCATGGAAGAGGGGTGGCCGGTGATCACAGTGCCACGTTGTTGTCCATCTAGAATCTGATCTAAGTTGTTCGACCAAGCTGGAGAAGATGGACGGACACGGTCTATTTTCGGCAGTTGCATAACGCCTCTGACTTAATTTTAGGGTTTTAAAAATTGCGCGATCACCCTTCTTTGGGCGAGCGATTCAACACGTTTCTGGTTTGCCGTGGGCAAGTCGATTAACCAAGAATGTAGTTGGGTCGCCGGTGAACAGGACAGTACCCTTTTGATCATTCGAGGGAAGATCTAGGCCGTCCATTTAGGCTAGCCAAGTTGGGCAGTCGTGATGTTTTTTGAGACAGTTTTTGTCGGTCTTAGCTCGTTTGAGCTCATCTTTTAACAGCGCGATCACCCAAGTTAGGGTTAGCGTTCAAAAGTGTTGCGGGTATACTAGATGGAATCTGATTGGTCGGGATGTTAGTGGGCCTGCCGGTGGTCATCATGATGATCGTCTAGTTCCGCTAGGCGTAGGCTAGGCCTGTTAAATTGTGTGGCCGTGATCGTTTTTTGAAGAATGATATGGACAGTTTAGATTTTCCTTAAGGAATTTAAACGCGTTCGATGGCGCTAACTTTTAATTAAAAAGTGTGTAAACACGCTGATCTCTTTGTCAGAGGGTGGTGTATCCTATGTGAGTGTTTTCATGTAGGTCTCAATACTGACACTTCGGGAGATTAATGCTACTCCGCTGCGAGTGAACATTAATCGTCATGTTATGCCAATATTGAGAGTTCGATTGGGAACATAGCATAGGAAAATACTATGAAGGCTATGCATTAGTGAATAATGCAGTAGGTTAAAATTTACATAATATCTGGGATTGTTGCTTCATGCACCATTCTGGATAAATTTCATAAATATGTTGAATTGCTCAATACATATGTAAGTAAAGAGGTCCGAACACTCATTACTTTTGAATGGCTTAGTCTCTTTGCAGAATGGCGGCGCATTAAATACAGGGTATTACGATTTTAGCCCTGAACTAAAAACCACCATCAATAATAACTCTAAACACTTTCCTTGATTGAGTTTTAACTCTCGGAGTTGTGTTGAATTTGTCCATACAAATTTCCAACAAAAAATTTGGTGTTGTATTTTGGTACCCCAGTGTTTTCAATTGGTATAAGAGATAGAAAACACGTTAAGACCTAATAAGTTTATGCTTGAAGCAGTCAGATTATTTGGACATAGACAAAATCTTAAAAAATGTACCACCAGCAGAGGTCATGCCAAATCCCGAGTGTGTTCTAGAAACCAGGTCTAAAGAAGATGATCGATAAATTCTGTTATGAGAAACACAGATTAAAAAGAGTTACCGATGAACTTCACTGTGAGATTTACATCAAAGATTCCGATCTTCGAGAATGATATGAAAGTGAAAAGACTCTCCAAGATAAGTTGGACGAACATATTCGAATTAATAAAGAGGAAGTTGTAGGTGCATGAAATCCTATATCCTCTATCAACAAAACTCTTTGGATAATGAACTCTGTTGAAAAACCTTCCAATCTATCTTTGGATTCGAGAAATTCTCTTAATTCATGTCTCATGAATTGTTGTCAGTATGGAGATAAAAGAGACTTAGGCTTCAATAAAACCAATACGACTCAAAGTATTTCGAAAGAATCTAACGGTGTCGCCACAATGGCTATAGGCTCCTGTATGTTTTGTGGTGCTTTCGATCATTACCAACATACTTGTAAACTCTTTAGGAAGAAATTAAAGGTTGCTAGTAATCTTAATAAGAAAGCTATAAAACTTTTCTCCAACTTTATGAGTATTAAAAAACTAACAAATTATTTCCCTGGGAACAATGATGTTAGTATGGGAGCTTTCTCTTTAAAGTCATCCTCACCTTTTCAATGGATTCTTGACAGTGGGTGTAGCCGACATATGACAGGCGATCTTTCGTGGTTCGTGAACTTGAGCGACTTTGATGGAGGTCCTGTGACGTTTGGAGACGGGAGTTGTTGCTACATTAGAAAAAAAGGGAACGATCAAGCTACCTAGTGTGCCTGAAATCCATGATGTTGTTTATGTCAAAGGTATGACTGCAAATCTTCTCTCTGTTAGTCAAATTTGCGTCAAAGGCCATAAAGTTATCTTCAGTGCTGAAAGATGTGACATTGAAGATATATCCGCCGGAAAAGTAATTTTTGGGGAATACATGGCAAGAATAACAGTTATCTTTTAGATATTCAGTCTAATCTTTGTTGCAATCTGACAAAGGTGGAATCTACGTATCTTTGGCATGAGCGTTTTGGTCACATCAATTTCCGCCTTCTTTGAAAGATCATTAGCAAAGAACTTGTTAGAGGTGTACCCAAAATCAATACTAAGATCGATGGTGTTTGTGGAGCTTGTCAAAAAGGCAAACAAATACGGGTTTCACATAAATCATCTCAAGACATTGCCACCAAAGAGATCCACTTGATTTAATTCATATGGATCTCTTTGGACCCATTCAACAACCTACTGTTGAAGGGAAGATATATGCTCTGGTAATGGTTGATGATTACACCAGATCTACTTATGTGGCATTCTTAGGTCACAAGAATGAGACCCTAAGTGAATTTAAGATTATTGTTAATAGAATCCAGAATGAACAAGGTCGCGGACTAAAGAAAATTAGGAGTGATCGGGGAACTGAATTTATAGACACCAAAGTGTTCGAATTTGTGACCAACTGGGTATTATTCAACAATATTCTCCACCTATCACTCCGCAAGCCAACGGAGTTGCAGAAAGGAATAATAGAAGAATACAGGTTATGGCTAGGGTAATGCTCCATAATAAAAACTTACCGTTAAATTTTTGGGGAGAAGCAGTTTTTACAGCCTGCTACTTGATCAATAGTGTGTATGTATGCTCACGAACTCTGAATACTCTGTATGATTTATAGTATGGTAAGAAACCTAACTTACACTATCTCCGTGTGTTTGGCAGTAAGTGCTACATCCTCAAGGATCGTGAACAGAAAGGTAAATTTGATTCAAAAAGCGATAAAGGTATTTCCTTGGCTATGCATTTGACAGTCGTAGTTTTAGAGTATATAATCTCAAAACTCGTGTCATGATGGAATCAGAAAATATTATCATTGATGACTTAAAAGACTTTCATCATGATGACTCTACTGTTGGGTTACCTCCCTTGGAGACAACTGAGAAAGTCAAAGAAGTTCTGGAATCAGCGGAAGTTGTACCAATGGTTACTGATCCCGACGTTTCTGATGACGAGGAGAAAATCCCTACCATTCCACGACATTTGTGGGTTCATAGGAATCATGATACTAACAATATTATTGGATGTACGGAGTCCACTGCTAAGATAAGAAGCCAACTCCGAAACATTTGCAATTTTGGTTGTTATCTCTCGCAAGTGGAGCCTAAAAATATTGATGAAGCTCTGAATGATCCCTTCTGGGTGAATGCCATGCATGAAGAGATAAATCGATTCAAAATACAAGAGGTATGGGAACTCGTGCCTTGTCCCCCTAACATTAATATTGTTGGTACAAAATGGATATATAAGAACAAGTCAGATGAATTCGGTATAGTGGTCCGAAATAAGGCTAGGCTTGTCGCTCAAGGATACTCACAGATTGAAGGAATCGACTTTGACGAAACCTTTGCTCATGTTTCCCGCCTTGAGTCCATAAGATTATTATTAGCTCATGCTTGTTTTCTCAAGATTAAGCTATTTTAAATGGACGTAAAATCTGCATTCTTGAATGGGTGTTTGAAGGAAGAGGTATATGTTGCTCAACCTAAAGGTTTTGAAAGTCCAGAGTATCCCGATCATGTCTTTAAGCTCAAAAAGGCATTATATGGATTAAAACAAGTTCCTCGAGCATGGTATGAAAATCTTACTACTTCACTTCTTCGAAAAGGGTTCTCAAGAGGAGGAGAAGATAAGACTATGTTTACCAAATGGAGTGGGAAAGATGTTTTTATTGCTCAAATCTATGTAGATGACATAATTTATGGGTCTACTTCCGAGAAACTTGCTAAAGAGTTTCAAACTTCTCTTGGCAAGGAATTCGAGATGAGCAATGTTGGCGGATTAAGATTCTTTTTGGGTCTACAAATTCAGCAACACAAGGACGAAATTTATATTTCTTAAGAAAAATATGCAAAAGATCTTGTTAAAAGATTAGGTATTGAGAAAAATACTCCCAAATTAACTCATATGCCCACTACAAGGAAGTTGCATAAGGATGATAATGGTGTTGATGTTGATCAAAAACTTTATAGATCCATCGTTAGAAGTATTCTATATCTAACAGCAACAAGAGCAGATATCACTTTTAAGGTTGGTTGTTGTGCTAGATTTCAGGCTAAGCCAAAAGAATCTCATCTTACAGCTGAAAAACGGATCATTAGATAGGTTATGGTCTTTCTTATACATTTGATACCAACACTGATCTTACAGCGTATTGTGATGCAGATTGGGCAGGTTGTGTAGAAGATATTAAAAGCACATCAGGAGGATTCTACTATGTAGGACTAAATCTTGTTGCCTGGCATAGCAAGAAACAAAACTCACAATCACTATCAATGTGCGAAGCAGAATACATAGCTGCAGGTTCGTGTTGTACTCAACTTTTATGGATGAAATAAATGCTTACTGATTATGGAATCGATACTGGAACAATGAAGATCTTTGGTGATAACTTAAGTGCGATTTGAATTACTAAGAATCCTAATGAGCACTCAAGAACTAAGCACATTGACATAAGATACCACTTTATTAGAGATCTCTATGAAAATGGTATTTTCAGCATAGAGTTTGTGCCATCAGAACAACAATTGGCTGATATTCTCACCAAACCTCTAAACACCGCAATGTTTCAACACTTACGGAAATCTATTGGTGTTGTTTTGGTTCATTAAATCAAGTTTTCCGATTGCCCCTGCACTTATCTACATCCTTTGGGCAATGAAAACTTGAGTTCCAGGTAAGGAATTATTGTCATCTTATTTCCTTTTTTTTCACAAAAGCAAGGTCACTCATGTCGTTCTCTTGGGAGTGACATTTTATGGGGGAGAGTTCTTAAATAAACTTATGCTTAATTACTATATCTTTGTGGGGAGTGTGGATGTGGAATTATAAAGGGGATGCTTGTATCTTTTTAATCTCATAGGATGAGTGCTAAGTATTTATTACTATGTGAAATCATATAAATAAGTTGATATGAGGAGTTGCATTTTAACTATATTATTATGTAGTATCTCCATCCTCCTTAAAACTTAAAGATATCTTTTGATTGTATTCATTATGATCCCGCGATTTTCGTACCTTTGTTAATTTTACTGACAAAAAGGGGTAGAATTATTTAGTAGTTCATACTACATACATATGGTTTATGGATCATTATGTAAGGGGGAGTGAATCATTAAGCTATAGGTTTTACCTATTATACAAAATATGTAAGTATTGATTAAGGGGGAGAAATATATCACCATAGTATTACTTCAGAGTTGAGATAAAATTGAACTTTGAAGAGAAGATAATAATACTATGTTTATGTATAACAACAATTGATAATATTTATTTTCAAAGTTGTTATCGCTATGGAATCAGTTCTTCAACAATAACAATACTGAGTTGAACACGTTCAGAATCATTGTGACTTGAAATAACGAAGAGTTCAAAGAGAGTTGAAGAAACCAAGAAAATCAAGGAATGATGGATCGAGGAGTTTTTATAGCTTTGTTTTTGTTATCCGTATGTATTAATAATTTTGTCACTAAAATTGACAAAGGGGGAGATTGTTAGAGCATTTCTCTGTCAAAATCACAAGTGTTGCTATATCAAGCTTGTTGTTTAAATTTAGTTGTCAAAACTATATCTTGATTTCTAGCATATAATTAGTTAAGTCTTGGTCTAGGATTGAGGTAGTTGAGAAATGAGCCAGTCATCATTTGCGTTCTACCGTTTGAAGGCGAAGATCAACCGAAGCTTTTGGAGAACTTCATCAACAAAAAGTAAGTGAAGACTGACCACCTATTTCTCAAGTTATATTCACCTTTATATCCTTAAGACGATTGTCGCATAACTAATTAGACTAGCTTGCATAGAAAAAAAATTCGAGTCGAGAACTAACTATTTAGTTTACGAATTTCTCGGAATATAATGACTAAGCTTAATGAACATTTTTTCATACTTGATCAAATTCGGTCGAGAATACTTTATTGTTCGGAACCATTTCTTGATTCAAGTTTATCATTCGAAAATAGCCTGGAACAGTGATATGTGTCATTGATGTTATTCAGAAATGTTTCGAAATGATTTAGAGAAATATAGAACTATTATATTGGGAATACAGGACAGTGTTATCAGTCTTACAAACTGGGAAAACTGTTATATGTCTGAAGCCGTATTACATGTATTCGTACACGTACCGGAGTAGTTATATATCGACTTTCAGATTTGTGTGATACGCATATTCATATGCACATCATAGGAAACGTGATCCGGATAGGTTTGTATTCTTATACACAAACCATTTTGGAACTGTGGTAAGGGAACCAGGTTAAAGTATTCAAACCGGTATGCGAGCCAATACAGTTCTATGTTCTAGAACTAGTTTAGTACCCAAACCAGTACGCAAACTGAAAAGGTTATGTGAACTCCGGAACCGGTGAGGTCTTAAGTTTGTAAACCGGTGATGTCAACTTCGATTGTTGACATCAAATTTTGGTGTTGACTTGGCTTGTTGAGATCATATAGTGGACCTAAGTAAATTATGAAATTTCAATTTTGGTATCAACTTGGCTTATTGACACCAGGATTTTGCATCAACTTGGTTGGCGGTGGTAGCGCAGTCGTGGTGGTGGCAGTGTTGGTGGCTATGGAGTTGGATTTTCAATGGTATAATTTGGTGGTGGTTGTGGTCGAGTGGTGGTGGTGGTGGAGTGGTGGTGATGGTGGCAGTAGATTTGGAGGTGGAGGTGGAAGTGGTAGAATGATGGTGGTGGTTATGGTGCACTCGTGGTATTTGTGGAATTGTGGTGGTACAATATTGGGTATGGTGGTGGATATGTGGTGGTGATGGTGAAGTGAGAGAGAAAAAAAATGTTTTTTTTTTTAAATGAAGAAAGATGTTACGTGTGATAAATTAAGAAAATGTTGTATAACGAATGATATTAAGGTAATATATCTTTAAGTAAATAAGGTGATGGCCGAATTTATTATGTAGTAAGGGTATATTTGAAGGGGTCCATTTCAAGGGGTATTTAATTAATTTGAATATCCGTTGATGGTGGTTTTTAGTATATGGCGAAAACTGTAAAAGTCTGTCTACCTGACCCGGCATCAGAAGTAGTAGACATGGTATGTCTATATTCCGCTAGGAATTTGAAGAATATATCTGATGAATGCCTATGTCTCTCTTCATATTATATTGAAACTCAAGCTCCTAGATGATTTTTTCACTAGTATAGAGCCTAATGAGTATTTAAGCTCCTAGTTGCATTACTGACTAATGCCGGAGCCTGCCGAGTATTTATTCTATGTTATGTTCCCCAGCAGAACTGATGTTGACATGATATGACAATTAATGTTCGCTCGCAACTGAGTAGCATGAATTTCCCGAAGTGTCAGGATTAAGATGTGCACAGAAGTACTCAATCAGAAGCACGCAAAGTTATGTTGCTCTCTGAAACATAATTAGTGAATTTTGTTTGAACGCACAAAATTCACCAGAAATTGTCTGATTTTGTGTCAGCCCACAAAATTCAATCTTTCTAACCTAATTTTATTAATTAGGTTTTTTGCAGCCTGCGCAATATCTCGAACCCTATTGGTCGAGACCAAACCTAGGCAAGCTGGGAAAATGATCATCCATGGAGCTAGTAGGAGCAAGATCCTACAAAAATCAGAAAACAAGAAATAAAGAGGAACTACGGCAAGTAAAAGCGGCGGCAAAAGGAGGCATGGCCACGCCACTTGGACGACCGATCTGCTCCAACAGGCGCCACCCGTGGCCGATCGGCCACGCTCCAAGTTGCTGCTTACCGGCCTCATATCCCATCGACAATTCAGATCGCTTTAAAAGCGCCACATGCACTTTCAATTAAAAGTGGAAGTTGGTTGGTCGACGCACTTAATTCCTTAAGGAATTGGACATAGGCTTCCTATGTCAGTCTCAAAACGATCACAACCACACATTTTGGCCGGCTGGTTTATCAAGCTTAGCCGCTCCCTGACGCGACCAGACAAGCATCATCAGGCACACCGGTGAGCCCACTAATACTTCGGCCAATCAGAGCCCTTCCATCTCTTCAACAGATCCACTAACCGATTACCCAAAGTTAGTTGGCCGGGCGACTTACAAAACCGTAATTTACGCTAGCAGCAGTATATTGCTGCCGCAAAACGATCTCGGCCGTCCAGCTTCGCCAGCCGAATTGGCAGGCCTAGATTCAATTTTGATCGATGGACAAGGCGCGGATACGCTCACTAGCGGCCCGACTATAGCGCTGGACGGTCGAATGGTCCACAGCATGCCTCCAACACCAAAAACCGTTGGCCCAAAATGGGTTGGCCACATGTCTCTTAAAACCTAAATTGAATCAACGACAGCCATTAACTGCTGCAAATCATCTCGGCCGCTCAACTTCGCCAGTCGAATCAGCCGACCTAACTCCTATTTTAGGCGGCCAACAAGATATGGCCATGATTACCGGCCACCCCCCTTCCATAAGCTGTAATCGGCCAAGCCACAACTTGCTTATATGGCCCCCAAACGGTCGCCCGAAAGTGGCTAGTCGCGCTGCATTTAGGAATTTTGATAAACTCAACAATAAACATTAACTGCCGCAAATCATCTCGGTCGTCCAACTTTGCTAGACGAATTGACCGTCCTAGATCTAATTTTAGGCGACCAATAAGATGACGCCGTGATCGCCAGCCATCACTCTCCTATAAGGATCGACCGGCCTGCCTTTAGCGCACGTGAATGGCTCCTGGCAGCTTCCCGAAAATGGCCGGTCACGCTCCTTTTAAGACATTAATCTCCGCGACTAACTTAAACGAGCTTTACATAACGATGCTTCACGAGCATCGATTATTTTTTAGCTGCTTGCTTAAAAGCGATGCTTTATATGCATTGGTTACAAATGATGTTTTATAAACATCGATTTCACAAATAAATAAATTATTTGACCTAAAAACATTACATGCTATTTCTTGCGGCAAGTCACATGATTTGACTTGTAACATATGACCGCCCGCCGCCAGGCTTGCGCGTGATTGGTCAAAATAACTAGGTCTTGCAAACAAGACCCACTCAGCAACCTGCTGCATATTTTCCAAGAAAATACTCGAGACATCAAACATGTCACAAATGGGGGATGCAGCATAATGGTGGAGCATTCACCTAATGCACACAACGTGCTGGGTTCGAATGACACCTCCCTCAAAAACAACGGTTATCAACACAAGTATCCAGAAAAACACCAAGAACTGATAGCTTACATTATGCAAGCCAGTTCCATATTCTGATACAAGTCATAAAACAACCACACCTTCAAAATTAACCATTCTGATCTAAACACCTTCTTCGCTTCCCTCCCTAAGATCAACCATTCTCCTTCATTTTGTGACCGAAGCAAGACTGGAACGGCCATTTCTTGGTTTAGGCTAGAATTGTACAGATTGATCTCTCGAATTTAAAGTACTCACGTGCAGTGCATTTGTTAAGGGTTTAGACTCGTTTCTCGGCTGTACACCCAAATTTACAATTTCCGGCAGAATTAGTTTTTACTCCAAAACAATATCCTTATTTTTCTAGATTTTATTTTATTTTATTTTAGTTAAGGTAATCTAATTATTTACTTAGATTTTGCCGGCTGTCACGATTTTGTTTTATGTTTACTTAGATTTTTTATTTTATTTTTATTAGGAAAAAAAACACTTTGCACAACATTTCGCATCGTTCGCTGTCAATTTTTGGGAAAACACATGGAATACTACACTGAACCCTCTGGCATTATAAATCGAAATTCCACAAGCCTAAGTCTTGTGCATTTGACTAGTCTTTGATTGTAGGTACATTTTGCTAAGGTAACTTTAGCCTACCTAATTTTAGTTGACCATGCATTTGCATCTGCATCAAAAAAAAAAAACGAACCGGTATTATAAGGAACAATATAATGAATATCAACCTGGATTTCAAAACGAGCATTATCCGTACTATGACCATAATGTGGATAGTACTTGGGTCCACTATATACCTTCTGAAGGTTGTGGTTTATACCATGGTGATCCCAATTACTATTCTTACGTGCACCAGTCGTACGGACAGGTAAATGAACAATATTGTAATGATCAAAATATAAGTATTATGTCTTTTGAAGATTTAGAAGATTATGTTAGAGCATTGCTCGGTCAAACTCATAGGTGTTGCAATATCAAGCATGTTGTCAAATTTAGTTGTCAAAACTATATCTTGATTTTAGACTACAATTAGTTAAGTCTCGGTCTAGGATAGAGGTAGTTGAGAAACGAGCCAGTCATCATTTGCGTTCTACCGTTTGAAGGCGAAGATCAACCGAAGCTTTTGGAGAACTTCATCAACAAAAGGTAAGTGAAGACTGAGCACCTATTTCTCAATTTATATTCACCATTCTATCCTTGAGACGATTGTCGCATAACTAATTAGACTAGCTTGCATAGAAAAAAATATCGAGTCGAGAACTAATTATTTAGTTTACGAATTTCTCGGAATATAATGACAAAGCTTAATGAACATTTGTTCATACTTGATCAAATTCGGTGGAGAACATTTTATTCGGAACCATTTCTTGATTCAAGTTTATCATATGAAAATAGCCTGGAATAGTGATATGTGTCATTGATGTTATTCATGAATGTTTCAAATTGATTTAGAGAAATATAGAACTATTATATTCAGAATACAAGACAGTGTTATCAGTCTTACAAACTGGGAAAACTGTTATATGTCTGAAGCCGTAATACATGTATTCGTACACGTAGCGGAGTAGCTATATATCGACTTTCAGATTTGCTTCATGATCCGTATAGGTATGTAGTTTTATATACAAACCATTTTGGAACTATGGTAAGGGACCTGTATGCGATCCAATATAGTTCTATGTTATAGAACCAGTTTAGTACCCAAATCGGTACGCAAACTGAAAAGGTTCTGTGAACTCCAGAACTCGATTATTGCTTATAAGTTTACAAACCGGTACGTGAACTGAAAAAGTTCTGTCAACTCTGGAACTCGGTTATTTCTTATAAGTTTGCAAACCAGTCCGCATACTGTGACTCACCCGATTCACGAACTACTCAAGTGTTTGTACTTTGCATTTACCAACTATGTCGATTATGATTCAATTGCGATTGAATTATTTCTATGAGATAATTTGCATTTGATCAATTATCTATTTAACACTAGAATCATTTGATTACATGATTGTGACTCAAGATCAATGTCTTTGTGTTCATGGAAATGAGTGTTAAGCTTTTAAGTTCAAACCGGCTAGTTTCGGCTAACCATGTTGAAATAGTCTTTATACGCGGTTCGGTTACGGTTTACCTAACCAGAGTGTATATCTTATTTATGTGAATAAGATTCATTTTTGAACTGTGGTAAGGGAACCGGGTTAAAGTATTCAAACCGGTATGCGATATAATACAGTTCTATGTTCTAGAACCAATTTAGTACCCAAATCGGTACGCAAACTGAAAAGGTTATGTGAACTCCGGAACTCGGCTATTGCTTATAAGTTTACAAACCGATACGTGAACTAAAAAAGTTCTGTCAACTCTGGAACTCGGTTATTGCTTATAAGTTTGCAAACCGGTCCGCGTACTGTGACTCAGCCGATTCATGAACTACTCAAGTATTTGTACTTTGCATTTACCAACTATGTCGATTATGATTCAATTGCGATTAAATTATTTCTTTAAGATAATTTGCATTTGATCAATTATCTATTTAACACTGGAATCATTTGATCACATGATTGTGACTCAATATCAATGTCTTTGTGTTCATGGAAATGGGTGTTAAGCTTTTAAGTTCAAACCGACTAGTTTCGGCTAACCATGTTGCAATAATCTTTATACACAGTTCGGTTACGGTTTACCTAACCAGAGTGTATATCTTGTTTATGTGAATAAGATTCAAAGCTTTCTTCTAACGTTGGATATTATTTGCTTGGTTCTAGAGCCATCTTAGCTTAAACCTAAAGCAACCTAGGCTTTGAAGTCTATATAAGGGGAACTCTTGGCAACTGGGATCTTTGAATCCCGACACTAATTTTTGGTGTGTCCTAGTTGTATCTAGAGTCGTCCTCTCCTGAAACCTTTTTAGGGTTTAGCGACTATCAAAGACCGGGATTCATGAAGCCATGACTAGTTATCTTTTATCCTGATAACTTAAGTATCCTGATCTTGTTTGATTGTTGTTTTATCATTTGAACAAGATAGATAGTAATCACAAAGTTCTGTTCGTCTCAAACTTTGTGATTTCGCAAGTTTTATACTTGTGTGGTTAATAATAATCTAGGCTGCACTTCGGGTTGAATAAGTCCGAATTTTGAAGATAACCAGACTTTTGTCAAGTTGCTATCGGTTTTCATCACCTGGATCTTTCGTTTGATCTGATCATCCGCTTAGATCTTTTAAATCAGGAAATCAATAATATAGGCTTAATATGTGGGAGGAAGATTTGGTTTAAAGTCTTCAATTGAGTTGAAGCAAATCTTAGTTGGTGTGAGATCTTCTAAGGGAATCAATTGTGCGGAGTCCTGTTGGGATTCAAGAGGCGTAAGGAGCGCGACTGTACCTGAATCAGTGGGAGACTGAGTTCGGGATCAACTACATTCCAGACCGAAGTTAATTGGTAGTAGGCTAGTGTCTGTAGCGGTTTAATACAGTTTGGTGTTCAATGTGGACAAGGTCCCGGGGTTTTTCAGCATTTACGGTTTCCTCGTTAACAAAATTTCTGGTGTCCGTGTTATTTCTTTTTCCGCATTATATTGTTTATCTTTATAATTGAAATATCACAGGTTGTGCGTTTATCAATCACGGTAGATAGGTCCGACCTTGTTTGTTGGATAAGACTTGATTGATCCTTGGATATTGGTCTTTGGTACCTTCCAAGAACTCACTTTGTAGTTAGGTTCATGGATTCAGTTCTGTAAACGTTCTAACAACGAGAGAGAGGGAGATATATATAACTCTAGACACTTTCCTTGATTGAGTTTTAACTCTCGGAGTTATGTTGAGTTTGTCCATACAGATTGCCTGCGAAAAATTTGGTGGTGTATTTTGGTACCCCAGTGTTTTCAGATTATGCCAGGCGTTTCACTGAAGCTACACAAATTTATAACACCTTTATTAATTCCTCATGTGAATTTTTGAATAATAAACTAAATAAATTAATTGAAACTGAAGGGAAGTATGACTTAGATAGGAAAGAAAGAATCGCATCCTTAAGTGTTGCTCTCAATAAAGTTATTACACGTTTTGATGGGGGTGGAAATAGGGTTAATGAAGAATTTTAGACCTGGGATGAGGAAATTATTTCAACAATTAAGTATCCTGATTACAATATTGTTTCTTTATCTTCAAACTAGTGTTTTAGAGCCCAACGGTTCAAAAACAGTAGTTTCATACGAAGATGATAATGTGAGTAAAGGAAAATCACCTGATTACACTCTAGATAAAATAAAGGACCATTTTCCTAAATTTGACAATTCAGAAACTAAGGAAATTGTGACTAGTTTATCAAAGGACTTTGATTACTCTAGGTTTGGAGGGTGAATATCATTCCCTCTAGTTTTCCCTTGACTCTTATACAGATCCCTCACTATGGTCTTGACGTTTGTGTCTCTACCATATTAAGAGATTATCTTTGTACACGTTTTCCCAAGCCTGGTAATGTCCAGAAAGAGATTCAGTTGCTAGAAACCAGTCATCCTATCGATGTGGTCCACCCGGACCATGATACCATAATTACAAATATTATGGGAAACACATTTCACCTTAGTCAATATATGCACACTTCAACAATTCCACCTCCATCTCCTAATCCATTCATGCGATTGAACTTTGATAGATTCCAATTATCGTGGACCATTCGATGATTATCTGAGTAGAGTTTGCATTCACATATGAATTAGGGTAATGAATCTTGTTGCTAAAGAGTTTAGTAGGCTAACTAAATAAATTATTTAGTATATATCCTCCATCGATTAACGTATCTAGGAGTTGGAGTAAGATTTTGTGGGTATACCTCTTGTAAGCATTACCGAGACAGCACCTAGGGATTTAAAGGCTTGTTACACATGCTAAGTGTATTCGTGATTCCTGTAAAAGTGAGTTAGAACTTTTATTTCATTTTTAGGTTAGATTTTCATTTTATTTTTTCTCGATGACTAGAAAAATGTAGGTTAGTGGGTATTTGATGAGTGTGTAAACACGTCATTTTTATACCTTAATCAACATTTATTTAGTTCTTTATTTTGTACATCTTTGATGGTTTTTGTTTATTTTCACATTTTTTAAGAAATAAAGATCGATGGACTAAAATGCTGAATTTTGCTCGTAAAATGAAGGAATGAAGTGATATGATTTAACAGGTTGGGCCCGAAAGGAAAAATATGGATAATTATTTCATTGGACAAATTATTTGGGTATGAGAGTATGGTAAACATGTGACAACGTGTGTACAAAGTATGGAAACCTATTTATTCATAAATAAATTGAAGATCTATATTGTAACCTTATAACTCAAATCTCAAAATATAATTATACTATATATTTATATGTTGTTAGAGCACTGCTCGGTCGAACTCGCAAGCGTTGCTATCTCAAGCTTGTTGTCAAGTTTAGTTTCCAAAACTATAAGTCTTGATTTCTAGTCTACTTATAACTAAGTCTCGGATTAGGATAGAAAATGTAGTTGAGCTTTAGTCTTCACGGCGTTCATCGATTGAAGACGAAAAACTACTAAGGGGAGCTTGTGGAACTTTATCAACAAAAGGTATGTGGAGACTTGAACTCATCTATCACTCAAAAGTCTATCTATTCTATCTCCTATTGAGACAAAAGTCGTATAGCTATATAGACTTCTATTATGCACATTTGATATTTCGAGCTGAGTTTAACTCGCTTACATATTTCTCTAAATATGTGTTGGTAAGCTTTCGCTTCAACTAAGTTCATCTTATACTCTTGACGAAAGTCAAAAGATGATCATATGGAAATCGCCTTGTAACATCTAGTTTGATGTAGACTCGGAATGTTTCTTATTGATTATGTCAATCACTTGAAAATGGCTTTGATGCTAATAGTTTGTGAAAACAACTATTGTCATCCTCTAAGAATATTTGAATGATTGAAATAAAGTTTAGAACAAATAATTTAAACATATTATGTGTACTTGTATATATGTAATCCATGTCCGGGAACCATGGTATGCATACCCGTATGCGTACTTGTTGGTTTGAGGAAGTCCTGGAACCTGATATGCAAACCGGTACGCGTACTTCCGTAAGCTTCAGGTCCGGGAATTTCTGCTGAGTTTGGATATTGATTTGGTATGCGTACCAGTTCGCATACTGGCGAAACCCAAACTTGGTCCGGCTACTTAAGTACGCATACCCATAAGCATACCTAAGAAGATGATGTTCTAAAATCGGTTTGTTCATGAACTAATACATTTATATAATAAGGAATGCAATCTTTTGCAAACTGTGGCTATAATGTTCATGACTTGATTCGAGTGAATAAAAATCGATTTTGCTTCAATTGTGTCTTGTATACTTATATGAGAATATAAACAATTGAACAACTCTAGAATTAGTTTCATTTGAGTCATTTGAACTAGTTATGGTTAAGATGAATAAGGTTGATATGAAAGTGTTCATATGGCTAACCTCGGTTAACTATTGTTGAGACAACAAGGTGTACACGTTTAGGTACGGTTACTCATATCTAAATGAAGGTACATTTCATTTGTGTGTAACAAGCTAAGTTCGATCTAACGGGTGAAAGATATTAGCTTGAGTCTAATCAGGTTTTCATCTAACGGTGAATATTGAATGCTTTGTTACCAAGGTAACATTGATTGCACACCCTAATTTGAAGACTATATAAAGGAGAACTCTAGCAACTGGGAAACCTAATCCCCACATCTTCTGTGTGATGCTAGTTGCGACTAGAGTCGATTCTCCTTTAATCTTAGATTTTTCACGAAACCCTGTAGGTTAACGACTTAAAGACTTCATCAGGATTGTAGTTGCGTGATCTGATCTTGCATCTTCTATCATGATTGAGTACTATCTTCTCTAAGATTGGATCGAGATTTAATCTCTTATAGGCAAAATAAAAGTAATCACAAACATCTTCGTCTCATCATTTATGATTCCACAATATCTTGTTTCGCTACCATACAATTAAGATTATTGTGAGGTGATTGATATTTCTAGGATGTTCTTTGGGAACATAAGTCTGGTATATCAATTGGTTCCTGTTCATATTGATTTATCAAAAGACTAAACAAAATTCATAGGTTTATCTGTGGGAGACAGATTTATCTATACAATAGACTTTTCTGTGTGAGACAGTTTTGTTTATCAAGTCTTCGACTTGGGTCGTAGAAACTCTTAGTTGTGGGTGAGATCAGCTTAGGGAATCAAGTGCGTAGAGTCATGTTGGGATTCAGAGACATAAGGAGCGCAACTGTACCTTGATCAGTGTGAGATTGATTAGGGCTCAACTACATTCCAGTATGAAGTTAACTGGTAGTAGGCTAGTGTCTGTAGCGGCTTAATATAGTGTGGTGTTTAAATATGGACTAGGTCCCGGGGTTTTTCTGCATTTGCGGTTTTCTCGTTAACAAAATTTCTGGTGTCTGTGTTATTTCTTTTCCGTGTTATATTTTTTAATATAATAGAAATATCACAGGTTGTGCGTAGTTCAATCAATTAGAGAATCCAACCTTTGGTTGTTGATTATATTGATTGACACTTGAACATTGGTCTTTGGTACCGTTCAAGTTGTTTCACATAATAATCAGGCTCACGGATTTCCATCTGTTTGATTTGCTGATTACATTGTGAAACAGAGATACAACTCTTGGATATATTTTCATTGATTGAGTCTGACGGTCTAGTTGATTCTCTTGGAATTATATTGGAGTTTGTCCATATAGATTGCTAAGCGAAATATTAGATGTGGTTGTTAGACCCCCGCTTTTTCAATTGGTATCAGAGAAGGCAAACACGTTTGAGACCTTATAAGTCTGTATTTGTAGCGATATGACTTTATGGATAGTAATGTCTCGATAAACGCTTCACCATAAATTAACTCTGATCTTAGAGAAAGTTCTAAAGAGCTAGTTATTCTCCATAAAAAGTTGGATGAATAAATCCGGATCAATTCTTATCTTGTTGCAGAAATTGCAAAGTATAAGGATTTGAAATCTGTCAATGTTTCTTCAATGGATTTGAATAACTCCTTTAATTCTTCTTTGAAGAATGGTCGCAAGTCAGGTAATAAACGAGGTTTAGGATTTGTAAAACCTGATAGGACTCAGAACTACTCAAATAAGATTAAAGATGTCAGTCCATATATGTTTTGTGACTCTCACAATCACTTTCAATATACATGTACATATTTCAAGAAAAGTTTAAAGGTTGCGAGTAATCTTTATAAGAAAGCTGAACAACTGTTTACTTCTCTAAAAAAATGTACAAAACTAACAAGATATCCTAAACGGGATAGTAGTGTTAGTATGAGAGCTTTTGCTCTAAAATCAACATCGCCCTTTCAATGGTTTCTTGACAGTGGATGTAGCCGACATATGACTAGTGATTTGTGAATTCAAGCGACTTTGAAGGAGGTCCTATAACATTCGGAGATGGGAATTGTTGCTACATAAGCAAGAAGGGGACAATCAAACTTCCTGACGTTCCTGAAATGCATGATGTAGTATACGTTAAAGGTATGACTGCAAACCTTCTTTCTATTGGTCAAATTTGTGACAAAGGCCATAGAGTTGTCTTCAATGGGAATGGATGTGACATTGTAGACAAAACTAGAAAAGTAATTTTTCTGGGAACTCGTGGTAAAAATAACTGTTATCTTCTTGATACTCAGTTTAGTAATTGTTGCAATTTGACTAAGGTGGAATCTACACATCTTTGGCATGAGCGTTTTGGTCACATCAATTATCGCTTCTAACTAAGATCATGAATAAAGAACTTATTAGAGGTGTTCCCAAAATCAATGCAAAGATTGATGGTGTCTGTGGTGCCTGTCAAAAGGGTAAACAAACAAAAGTTCACCATAAATCATCTCGAGATATTCTCACTAAAGCTCCACTTTAATTAATATGGATCTCTTCGGACCTATTCAACAACCTACAGTTGTGGGTAAGAAGTATGCTTTAGTTATGGTAGATGATTACATCAGATTCACTTGGGTGGCATTTTTAGCTCATAAGAATGAAACCCTTGATGAATTCAAGATTATTGTTAATAGAATCCAGAATGAACAAGGTCACAAACTAAAGAAAATTAGAAGCGGCCGAGGAACTGAATTCAAGGACACTAAGGTGTTTGAATTTTGTGATAATCTAGGGATTATTCAACAATACTCACCACCCATTACTCCTCAAGCTAATGGAGTTGCAAAAAGGAAGAATAGGAACATTCAGGAAATGGCCAGGGTAATGCTCCATAACAAAAACTTACCTTTAAGGTTTTGGGGAGAAGCTGTTTTCACAGCATGCTATTTGATCAATCATGTCTACCTACGGTCGAAAACCCTAAACACTCCTTATGAGTTGTGGTACGGTAGGAAACCCAACTTACATTATCTCAGAGTGTTTGGAAAGATCGAGAACAGGGAGAGAAATTTGATACTAAAAGCGATGAAGGTATCTTTCTTGGCTATGCTTCTGATAGTCGTGGGTTTCGAGTCTTTAATCTCAGAACCCAAGTTATGATGGAATCGGCTAATGTCATCATTGATGATCTAATAAATTTTCACCATGATAATCCTCCTGCTGAATTGCCTCCAACTGAGACAATTGAGAAAGTCAAGGAAATCCCAGAATCAGTTGAAGTTGTTCCAACTGTTACTGATCCTGATATTTCTAGTGACGAGGAGAAAGGCTCTGATAAGGCTACTCCTATTGAACAAGAACGTGTTCCTCCACGACACCTCTGGGTTCAAAGGAATCATGATACTAACAGTATTATTGGAGGAAGAGATTCTACAGCAAAGACAAGAGGACAACTTCAAAATATTTGCAATTTTGGTTGTTATCTTTCACAAGTAGAACGAAGAAGTATTGATGAATCTCTTAGTGATCCCTTTTGGGTGAATGCAATGCATGAAGAGTTAAATCAATTTCAAAGACAAGATGTATGGGAGCTCGTACTTTGTCCTTCCAATATCAATATTGTTGGTACCAAATGGATATTCAAGAAAAAGTATCATGAATTCGGCACCATTGTCAAAAATACAGCTAGACTTGTCGCTCAAGGATATTCACAGATTGAAGGTATCAATTTTGATGAAACCTTTGCTCATGTGGCACGCCTTTAGTCCATTCAGTTGTTATTAGCTCATGCTTGTTTTCTCAAGGTTAAGCTGTTTCAAATGGACATAAAATTCGCGTTCCTTAACGGAACTTAAAAGGAAGAGGTATATGTCGCTCAACCTAAGGGTTTTGAAAATCCTTATTTCCCAGATCATGTCCTTAAGCTCAAAAAGGAATTATATGGGTTAAAACAAACACCTCATGCCTGGTTCGAAAAACTTACTACTTCTCTTCTTAGGGAAGGTTTTTCGAGAGGTGGAGCTGATAAAACTTTGTTTACCAAATGGAGTGGGAAAGATGTTATCCTTGCTCAAGTCTATGTAGATGATATCATCTATGGTTCAACTTCTGAGAAACTTGCAAAAGATTTTCAAGTCTCTCTTGGCAAAGAATTTGAAATGAGCAATGTTGGTGAATTAAAGTTCTTTTTAGGATTACAAATTCAACAACACAAGGATGGAATTTACTTATCTCAATAAAAATATGCTAAAGATCTTATATCAAGGTTCGATCTTGATAAGTCAACTCCAAAACGGACACCTATGCCCACTACTGGTAAACTACATCGAGATGAGAAAGGAGTAAATGTGGATCAAAAGCTTTATCGATCAATCATTGGAAGCCTCTTATATCTTACAACTACTAGACCTGATATTGCATTTAGTATTGGTTGTTATGCTAGATTTCAGGAAAATCCAAAGGAATCTCATCTTGTAGCCGCAAAGAGGATCATGCGATATATTCAACACACTATCGGGTATGGTATGTCTTATACTTTTGATACTGGCAATGATCTTACTTCCTATTCAGATGCATATTGGGCAGGATGTGTGGAAGACAGAAAGAGTACTTCAGGGGGATTTTACTATGTTGGGTTGAATCTTGTGTCTTGGCATAGCAAGAAACAAAACTCATAATCCCTGTCTACATGTGAAGCAGAATACATTGCTGCAGGTTCATGTTGTACTCAACTTCTATAGATTAAACAAATGCTTGCTGATTATGGAATTGACACTGGAATAATGAAGATCTTTTGTGATAACTCAAGTGCGATTCGCATCACTGAGAATCCTGTTGAGCACTCAAGAACTAAACACATTGATATAAGATATCATTTTATTAGAGATCTCTATGAAAATTGTATCATCAATATTGAATTTGTGCCTTCCGAACAACAATTGGCTGATATCCTCACCAAACCTTTAGATACTGCTACATTTCAACACTTACGACAGTCTATTAGTGTTTTTTTGGTTCATTAGTTTTCTAGCCTTTTGCCACTGGACTCATTCATATCTTTTGGGAAATCAAGGCTTAAAACGCCAATGTAGTGTTGTTTCAATTTCGTATTTTTTTCTTTGTAGATAACATTTCTGTTAGGTATCAAAGTTCTCTTTAAAATCCTTATTTTCTTGTGGAAGTAAGGTCGCTCTTGCAGTTCTTTTGGGAATGACATTATATAGGGGAGAGTTCTTAATTGAATTTGTGCTTAATTGCCAAATCTTTGTGGGGAGTGCGGTTGTGGAATATTGTAAGAGTTATCTTGTATCTTTATAAACTCCTTGATGAATGCATTTAGCTTCGGCTATATGATGACATCTAAACAAGTTGATATGTTGTTCTCTTTTGGTCATGAAGTATCTCTATGGAATTAGGATCCCACTAATTTTCGTACCTTTGCCAATTTTTATTAACAAAAAGGGGGAGAATTAATGTGTAGTTCACACTACAAATACATATGGTTTACGGATCATTATGTTAGGGTGAGTGGTTTTCATGTGAGTTGAAGTATTGACTAAGGGGGAGTGATACATATCACCATAGTATTTTATTTTTTTGAAACTGGAAGAATGTATTGATTAGAAAATAGTGTTTACAGTAGATATATCCTTTCTTAACTGATCAACGATGCAGTTAGGAGGATTTGCTCAATCTATCTACTCTTGCCAATTTAGAAAAAAATGTCTGCTACCATATTCTTCTCTTTTGGCACATAGATACAATGCCAAGAGATAAAGCGAGAAAATAAAACATTCAAGTCTAGAATCATATTACGTATTCTCCAATCTATATTGACTGAGATATTATTGATAGCATCTACTACTAATTTTGAATCTAGCTCAAACTCCATAATGCTTAAGTTTAGATATTCTGCCCATTGAGTTGCTTCCCAAAGACCTTGACATTCGGCTTGCTCTGGACTCCCCATGTTAGCTAGATGGATGCACTTTGCTCCTTGGCATTCACCTGCAAAATCACGTAAGATTAGTGTCACTCCACCTTCATTTATTGATTTAAGATAAGAACCATCTACATTAATTTTAAAAACTCCTCTAGCAGGAGGAGACCACTGAAGATTAGTTCTAGGCTGAGGTAAAATAGTTTTAGTAATTTTTTGAGAAGTGCTTTCAAAGATTGAGATTTCTTTCTTGCATCTGAGAATAATGTCATCTGGAGAAGCAGTGGAGTTCTTGAATACTTTATCACACCTGAGAGTCCAAATACACCATGCCACAATACCAACCCTGCAAATTTCAGTTTCCTGAACTTGATTCAATATCAGTTTATCAAACCATGAGAAAAACCAGTCTTTCAAGTCACTTGGATTGTTTGTGCATAACCCCAAAGTAGCAAACCAAACTAGTCTTGAGGTTTGACAACTTAGAATGCAGTGGGTAGAATCATCAATAACTTGATTACAAAAAAGGGCAACCTACTTCTTCATTCTGTATAACATGATACAGTTTGTCTCTTGTAGGGAGAATGCCTTTAATGCATTTCCAGATGAACTGTGTAATTCTGGGCAGAAGAGGAAGCTTCCACAATTTTTTGAAGATACTGCGCATTCTCTGACCAACCGATTCATTTCCATGTTTTTCATCCATCATCTTTCTATATGCTGACTTGACTGTAAAGGATCCATTCTTCTCGAGAGTCCAGACTAGCTTATCTTCCTGATTGTGATTAATTCTTGTTATTTGTATTATATTTGCAATCGGAGATTCAAATAGTGAATGGATAAGAGTCATATTCCGTCCACCAGTTTCTGCATCAAAAAGTTGGCAGACATATGAAAAGTTAAGATAATGACTAGCACCAATTTTTGGAGTTGGTGGCAGGTTTATCCCTTCAATCCACCTGTACTTCCATATCATAATCTTCTTCCCATTTTCAAGAGACCAACAACTAAATCTTTTTATGAATGGTAATTCTGAACTAATACTCCTCCATGACCAGGTAGAATTATTGTTTTTCTGAATGTTAAACACTTGCCCATCTGGAAAGTATTTAGCTCTAAGAGACTTAGCACATATTGAAGCGTCATCAGATCATAATTTCCATGTTGATTTTGCTAGAAAAGATCTGTTGAAGACTTCAAGATCTCTAAATCCCAAGCCTCCTTCTTCTTTTAATTTTTTGACACTTTTCCAGGTGATGAAGTGTTTCCCTCTATTTGATTTCTTGTTTCTCTAAAATTTCTGTTGAGCTGAGTTCATCTTGGTTATGGTGTTGTCTGGGAGTTTAAAACTGATCATATGATGGACAGGGAGGGCATTTGTCATATTTCTGATCATCACAGACCTGCCAGCTTCAGATACATTAGTGCCTGACCATCTTGACATTCTTTCTTCCATGTTTTGAATAAGTAAAGAGAAAGGAATCTTCCTTTTTTTACCCACATAAAAAGGCAGCCCTAGATATTTTTTCTCAGAGATATCAAGTTGTCTAACTTGCATGATGCCACTGATGATTTGGCAGGTGGAAGGACTCATGTTTTTACTGAAGAAAACTGATGACTTATGAAAATTAATCAATTGACCAAAGCATGCACTAAAATCTTGAATCATTTACAGAAACACATTTGTTTGAGAGAGATTTGCTTTACATAATAAGAGACAATCATTAACAAATAACAAATGGTTTATCTTAGGTGCAGATCTTGATATTTTCATACCTGTGAGTTGGTTTTTGGATTCTAAGAAATTTAGCTCTCTTGAAAAAGCCTACATGGCAAGAATGAATAAATAGGGAGACAATGGATCTCCTTGACGTATTCCTCTTGTGGGTTTGAAAACAGGTGAGGGAAAACCATTTATCGTAATCTCAACTTGAACTATGCTCAAACATTGCATTATAAGTTGACAGAATTTTTCACAGAAACCAAAACTTTCTTAAGACTTCTATGAGAAAGACCCATTTTAGTATCAAATGCTTTAGACGTATCCATTTTTAGTGCTAAATGGCCAGACCTACCTTTTTTCTTCCTCATAGATTTTACAAGCTCTTGAACTAAACATATATTCTCTGAGATTAATCAACCTGGAACATAAGATGATTGCATAGGAGAAATGATGTCAGCCATATGTTTTTTGATCCTTAGAGCAATAATCTTGGAAATTAGCTTGTATATAGTGTTACACAGAGCTATAGGTATGTAATCTTCAGGCTTGTGAGCTGTAGAAGTCTTAGGAATTAGAGAGACTCTAGTATTATTAAGCTTCTTAAGGAGAAAACCTGAACTGAAGAAGGCCTTAACTGTTTTGCAAATATCAACCTTGACAACTTGCCATTGAGTTTGATAAAAACCAGGAGGAAAACCATATGGTCCTGGAGAAGTCTAAGGATCCATTGACATTAGAGCTTTGTAAATTTCTTTATCTGAAGGTATGGAAACTAGTTGTTCATTGTCTTGATCATTGATACATCTTGGGATATGTAAGAGAAAATGATAACTATCAGATGGATTTGAAGTAAAACTGATCTTTTTGAAATGAGTTACAAGAAGATCTTCAATAGAACTTCTATCTTGACACCAAGAGCCATCTGGAGCTTGAAGTGAATCTATTCTGTTTCTAACTCTCCTTTGATTCACTATTTATGTGAAAGTATTTAGAGTTCCTGTCCATGTCATTATAAAAGTGATCTCTAGCCTTCTGTCGGTTTGAGCTAGCCTGCATATCATTAAGAGAGTCTATCTCTTGTTCAAGTTTCAAAACTTTAGAAGTATTATCACCATGAGAATCTGATGCTTGAAGCAAAGTGAGCTCTTGTTGTAGAGAAGTAATTCTGGACTGGAGATTACCAATATTATTTTTACACCATCTTGATAAAAGGTGTCTAGTGTTAGACAATTTATCAGAGAAAACAAAAGCTGCATATCCAGAGATGTTAGTATTCCATGCATTTATAATCTCATTTAAACAGGATTTATTATCAAGCCAGTGTTCAAAAAAATTCCAATTTCTCCCCGTGTTTACTGTATTAGAGTAAAGACAACATTATTGGTGAATAATCTGAACCCTTTTGAGGTAAATGGTGAAGAGTTGAGTCAGGATAAGTGTAATACCATTCACTATTGACAAGAGTTCTGTCAAGTCTAGACTTACTAGTCCAAGTGTATGGATTACCTACAAAACCTAAATCAGAAAGATCAGTATCTCTAATGCAGTCAAGAACTTCTTGAGAAGTAGGCTCAGTATTAGTGTTTCTTTCATTTTGGTTCATGGTTATGTTCAGGTCTCCTATAATAGCCCAAGGAATAGACACAAAAGTACCTATATTTTTAATATACTTCCATTGGGTAAGTTGATCATTTTTATAGGGTGTACCATAAATACAAGAGAGGGACCACTCCCCTTTAGCAAGGTCATTACTAACAATGGCATGGAACATGTTTGAGCAAGAATTGACTATTTCTAAGGTAAATCCGTCTTTCCGGAGAATAATGATTCCACCAGCTTGACCCACAAAAGGTACATAGGATTTATTGGGCATTCTAAGAAAACTGGTAAGAAGAAGAATTCTTTCATCATTGATTTTTGTCTCTGAAATAAAAATGATATCAGGGCTATGTAAACTATTTAGGTAACTTAAATGTTCTCTCGTATCTTTCCCTAAGATCCCATGACAGTTCCAACTAAGGACCTTCATGGTAAAGAGTCTGGGAAAAGTATTTAACTTGATACTCAAGTTAATATGGGTTTTCTGTACGGATGCAAATAAAATAGGATTTAAATGCAGGAAAGAATTAAGATAATAGTTGAAATAAATGCAGCGATGAGAGAAATTAACTAAATAAATAAGTTTGTGAAAAAAGTGGATTACCAGCTTAGAGTCATGGGAATACTCTTCAGCTCATCTCATGGGAATACTCTTCAGCTCTTGTATCTCCTTCCTCAATGAGATCATGCTCCATATCATCATTTCCAATTGATGAGTGTTATTTCCCAGTATTACTTTCCATGACATCATCATCATGACTGTCATTATTTTCAGTTCTGGAACATTTGTTGTTTCTAATCTCACCTTCCTCAGCTTGATGTTCTTCTTATGCTTCTTCTTCCCTTCTCTTATGATTCGCTTCACAGATTCTCTCAAGCAAGAGATCAATATCATCACAGATCTCAACTCAATAAGCAGTAGCAAGTTCATGAAGATAGTTTATATACTGTTCATAAGTAAACCTCCTTATCATGAAATCATCTGCTACATCAAGGCATTCTTCATCGTTATGATCAATAGTGAAACATTTTGGGAAGAGATTCTGAAGTTGTCTCTCCCATTGAAATATAATCCAAGTGACTCCTCCAGCAGCTGTATTCCACCATCCTCCCCTATGAAGGGGTTTAGATAGATCAATCTTGATCCTTGCATTAGTTGTTTCATAGCTTGGTTTGCAATCCTAAGGATCTGTTGAATTTTTTACACCCAGCTCAACATAAGCTTCCTCTACCACTTCAAGAGAGTGGTGTTCTGGTAAAATGTTTTTGAACTGGACATCCCATTTTTGAAACTTGAAAATCTAGTCTTTAGCTGGAATAGCAGCATCATATTTTTTCAGGTTGAGATGACTTTTTTTGACATTCCAGGGACCTTTGGTAAGAATAGAGTTCATTGCTTCTTCATTATGAAACTTGAAAAAAAAAGAGGTTTCTGTCAATAGCACGTACATCATTAATTCTGAATTTATTTCATAAGAGAATAACTTCTTTTCTTACAGCATATGTTTTCACAGGATCCTTAGAGAACAACCTTCCAATCAAGGTCGTACCCCATTCATCTGTAGATTTGGTGATAGCTGACTTTGAACCAACCGCTCTTCTCATTCGCCTAGCGCAGATATCACGTATTTGAGTATTTTGCATTTTTCCAGTGATGGCTGAGATTTGAGAGTTTGAAGATGAGGCCATTTTTCCTTGAAAAACAAACTTAGGGTTTTCTGTGTAACACCTTTGTAGTCCTCTTGGATTATAAAGATAGAATTTACTGCTCATGTAACTATATGTATTTATTTTCAGATTATTTGTATCTATCAAAATAGTTAAGAATATAATTCTCTCATAAAGCATGGAAATATGAGAGAGATTTGGATTAGAATTCAACGGAGTGAGTTTCGGCATGAGAATTGATGACCAAGAGTTACGTGGAAGTATAGAGGGAAAGTTTGAACTTTTGAAATTTGAAAAATCTAGATCTCTGGTTTGATACTGGATCATTAGGCGAATCGGAAAAACCATGATGATATCATTTAAATCATAAACATGATAGAGAAAGTAATACTGGTACATACTGTCAAATTCATCCCTGAAGGGATGTACTGCAATACTGCTTCATACTGTGTTGATGATACTTGAACTGATATTCTCTCAATCAGGAGAAGAAGAAGAATTTTTTAGACTAAAGTCAAATACTGAACGCTTCCCATGATTTGATGAATATGTGAGGCTCTGTAAATTAGAAATCCATAAGAAGTTAAGAACTACGAAAAGATAAGGAAAAAACCAAAAAAACCTTAGACAAGGAAGAAACTTTACAACTATGATTAGTATAACATGTTATATTGAAAACAAACTAGAGGAAAATGAAGATTTAATCATGATTGGAGTAGATCTTAAAGGGAAAACAATCTTAAAGCAAGAAAACGATTGGGAAATCATGGAAAAATTGATCACTAAGTTAACTCAATGATCATCCAATTCGCATCACCATAGTATTGTTGTCAAAGTTGTGATACAATTGAACTTTGATACTGTGTAATAATACTATGACACTTTATAACAATGATTGAGAGCAACTGTTTTCTCATTTTTATAGCTACGGATCTTCAACAACTTTGATGCTGAGTTGAACACGTTTATAATCATTGGAGTACTCGGAAGTGACAAAGATTTCGAGTAATGTTGAAGAACAAAGGAGATCAAGCATTTGGATGAGAAGCTACAAAGTTTATTTATTTTGTAATCCATATGTATTGATAGTTTTGTCACTAAAATTGACAAAGGGGGAGATTGTTAGAGCACTGCTCGGTCAAACTCGCAAGCGTTGCTATCTCAAGCTTGTTGTCAAGTTTAGTTGCCAAAACTATGAGTCTTGATTTCTAGTCTACTTATTGCTAAGTCTAAGATTAGGATAGAAAGTGTAGTTGAGCTTTAGACTTCACGGCGTTCATCGATAGAAGAAGAAGAACTACTAAGGGGAGCTTGTGGAACTTCATCAACAAAAGGTATGTGGAGACTTGAACTCATCTATCACTCAAAAGTCTATCTACTCTATCTCCTATTGAGACAAAAGTCGTATAGCTATATAGACTTCTATTATGCACATTTGATATTTCGAGCTGAGTTTAACTAGCTTACATATTTCTCGAAATATGTGTTGGTAAGCTTTCGCTTTAACCAAGTTCATCTTATACTCTTGAGGAAAGTCAAAAGATGATCAGATGAAAATCGCCTTGTAACATCTCGTTTGATGTAGACTCGGAACGTTTCGTCTTGATTATGTCAATCACTTGAAAATGGCTTTGATGTTAATAGTTAGTGAAAACAATTATAGTCATCCTCTAAGAATGTTTCAATGATTGAAATAGAGTTTAGAACACATGGATTTAAACATATTATGTATACTTGCATATATGTAATCCATGTCCGAGAATCATGGTATGCATACCCGTATGCGTACTTATTGGTTTGAGGAAGTCTGGGAACCTGGTATGCAAACTGGTACGCTAACTAGCGTAAGGTTAAGGTCCGGGAATTTCTGCTGAGTTTGGATATTGATTTGGTATGCGTACTAGTTCGAGTACTGGCGAAACCCATACTTGGTCTGGTTACTTAGGTACGCATACCCGTACGCATACCTAAGTAGATGATGTTCTAAAATTGGTTTGTTCATGAACTAATACATTTATATAATAAGGAATGCAATCTTTTGCAAACCGTGGCTATAATGTTCATGACTTGATTCGAGTGAATCAAAATCGATTTTGCTTCAATTGTGTCTTGTATACTTCTATGAGAATATAAACAATTGAACAACTATAGAACTAGTTTCATTTGAGTCATTTGAACTAGTTATGGTTAAGATGAATAAGGTTGATATGAAAATGTTCATATGGATAACCTCGGTTAACTATTGTTGAGCCAACAAGGTGTACACGTTTAGGTACGGTTACTCATATCTAAATGAAGGTACATTTCATTTGTGTGTAACAAGCTAAGTTCGATCTAACGGTTGAAAGATATTAGCTTGAGTCTAATCAGGTTTGCATCTAACGGTGAATATTGAATGCTTTGTTACCAAGGTAACATTCATTGCAAACCCTTATTTGAAGATTATATAAAGGAGAACTCTAGCAACTGGGAAACCTAATCCCTACACCTTCTGTGTAATACTAATTGCGACTAGAGTCGATTCTCCTTTAACTTTAGGTTTTTCATAAAACCCTATAGGTTAACGACTTAAAGACTTCATAAGGATTGTGAATCCAGACCCAACTATTTTCTCTGTAGTTGTGTGATCTGATCTTGCATCTTCTATCGTGATTGAGTACTATCTTCTCTAAGATTGGCTCGAGATTTAATCTCCGATAGGAAAAATAAAAGTAATCACAAACATCTTCGTCTCATCGTTTGTAATTCCATAATATCTTGTTTCGCTACCATACAATTAAGATTATTGTGAGGTGATTGATATTTCTAGGATGTTCTTCGGGAATATAAGTATGGTATATCAATTGGTTCCTGTTCATCTTGATTTATCAAAAGACTAAACAAAATTCATAGGTTTATCTGTGGGAGACAGATTTATCTATACAATAGACTTTTTTTGTGTGAGACAGATTTGTTTATCAAGTCCTCGACTTTGGGTCGTAGCAACTCTTAGTTGTGGGTGAGATCAGCTAAGGGAATCAAGTGCATAGAGTCCTGCTGGGATTCAGAGACGTAAGGAGCACAACTGTACCTTGATCAGTGTGAGATTGATTAGGGCTCAACTACATTCCAGTCCGAAGTTAACTTGTAGTAGGCTAGTGTCTGTAGCGACTTAATACAGCGTGGTGTTTAAATCTGGACTAGGTCCTAGGGTTTTTCTGCATTTGCGGTTTCCTCGTTAACAAAATCTTGCTATGTCTTTTACTTTTCTATTTCCGCAATTATAATTGTTTTATTATAATTAGAAATAAAATACACAAACGTTAATTCCTATTTTACTTGATAGATAATTCCTAGTGTTTGGTTAAGTCCGAACCTATTATTAAGTAAACATACTTCGTTGTTTTATTGTCTCGATCTTGTATCCATAGACGATCACACGAAGTGTGAACCGATTAGTTGTATTGTCTCAACTCAGTCCATAGACAATCACTTTCGGAAAAGGACTTATAGGTGGAAAAGTTGTAGATTGAGGTATATTTGGGTACCCTCGTCTTTTCAATTGGTATCATAGCAGGCAAACACGAAAAGATCTAAAAATCTGTGTTTGATGCAATCCAACCTATAAGACATGAGTCAAAGTAAAGTTAAGCGAGTTCGAAAACTAAAGAAAGACTCAGTTAACGTATCGCAAGTCGTTGAAAGTTTTCATTTTAAGAAATGCTTAAAAGGAGCTTCTTCATCAAGTTCTACTTGCTCTTCTGAGAATAAGTCTGAATGTTCTCTAGACGAGACTAAGTTAAGCCCTGTATTCGAAATCAATGTTTCAGACTCTAAAAAATGCCTTTTTGATAACGAGAATTTTTTGAGTTCTATGCTTGAGATTTCTGATGAAAGATCAAGTGTAAAAACATCCGAACTAAAGGAATTGAGCAAACAATTTCTTATTTGTTCTAATGATTTTCTTTCAGCACTTGAAAGAGAACAAGATTTAAATTTAAAGTTTGAAAATCTCGATGAAGAGCATAACTTGCTGAAATAAAAATTCTCACAACAAATACGGAGTCTTAAAGACAAAATATGTGCTAGTCTTTCTCAAGCTGAGAAAGATCGTAATGCGGCTCTAGAAAAAGTACATTTGTTGGAAGAGAAACTTGTTGAATCTGATGTAAGGATTAACTCTCAACAAAATAACTTTGAAGAGAAAGAAGGAGAATATCTCACACGAGAAAAACGCCTTGAGGCTGATCTTGCTAGTGCTATTGATAAAATCAAGACGTTGGAAGAAGAAATTTTGGACCTTAAAAAGTTCAATGTTAGCTCAAACAATTTAACCTCAATGTTAGAAAGAAAGTAGAAATCATCGTGATACACGAGGATTGGGCTATAAAGGAATATATGCTTAAAATATTAACAAAGAGGTAAAATTTGTTAAAGCTATTAATTCTTCTCAACCAAAGGCTTCCACTGATGTCAAAAATGATACTATTTCTTATAAAGAAGCAAAACCAGTCAAGCCTAAGAATCATGTTCAACCATTCTCTTCAAGTACAATAATCAAAGAGAGCACTTTTGCTAATGTCAAGAAAGCAACAACGTTGAACAAGGATAAGAAGAAGAAGAAGAAGAAGAAGAAGAAGAAGAAGAAGAAGAAAACTCATCGAGCTCCAATGCAAGAGGATCCACAAAAAGGTAACACTAAAACTCATACTTCGTATATTTATACTAAGCATTATTATTATTGTGGTAATAAAGGACACTTGCAACGGGGATGCAAAGTTCGTAAGATGCAAGATGCACTTTCTATTGTATCAAACGAATTGGCTAAGTTTTCTCCTCATAAGAACTCAGATCGGTATTGTCCTAAGTTTAGGCAAAAGAATTATTATAATGATATTTCAAATTTTGCATATCACTCGACAAGGTCATTTCATAAAGACCCAATTATAGAAAGAGATATGACTTTTTAAATGCAAAAACAAGATCTGATGTTCCAAATTGGAGAAAGGGTGTTTCGCAAAATATTCAAAAGGACAATGATCCTAATGGTATGAAGGAGAAAGCTGCTCCTGCGAAACCCAACTCTAAATGGGTCCCGAAGTCCTCCATAGCCAAGAAGGGACCAAAAGTTAGTCACAAGAATGACACTCAATTGATAAATATTGATAACAATGTTTTTGAGAGTCTTCTTAAAAGACTAAAGAAAGACATAATGTCTGAAATCTCTTGTACTAGTAAACGTTGTGATAATGACACTCTTCATCACAAGTCAAATAAGAAAAACAAGAGATGGAACAATAGAAAACAAACCAAGCAAGAGGTCAAGAATGATGATTCTGTCTTAGTCACTCATGACGAACAAGACAAGGCTCAACTCAACACAACCTAGTTGTGTCAGAATGTGCATGCTCACCTTGGTGCTCAATCTTTTGAAAGGTGAGGAAGTACATGAAACTGAGCACGTGATCTCTCAGTTATTATATGACTAATTAACATCTCTAGGGAGATTTATTTTCTTCTATACTCATACTTTCTCTATCTATATTTGAGGTTTTGATAGAAACGGTAATTTTGAGTTTATGATGTTTATATCTACTGATCATATATGTGTAGCTCTTGTTTTTACGGTTAAAACGAGCCAAAAATCACCGAATTCGGACATTGTATGCAAAAGTTATGTCAAAAATAGTTTAGTGTTGTGATCCGACACAAGTAACTCTTAGGAACCGATCCTAGTGATAGTTGAAATGTTGGGAACCGATCCTAGTGAGAGGTCCCCATACGAAAGAGTGTAAAATTGTTTTGCCAATAACTTCTTCGTCCGAACTCGGAATGACCTCATTCTTTTTGCGTTGGTTTCGCAATTCAATTCCCTACAAGATAGAGGTAATTGCAATACTTGATTCTTTGTTGAAATTTTATGGTGTATTGCATTTGTGTTTATGAGATGTTTGATTTCGGTTTTATCACCTTAATATTCGATCTCATAATGTGTGAACCCTTATGGTTTGGGTGACTTTTTGATTTAGCGGGATTAAGTTCTAGCCCATGTTGGTAGGCTTTATCAAAGGATCATGAGGGGTTCTGGTAGAAACAATATGTGAAAAAGTCACAATATGTTGAATCTTTTGGTTTAGCGTAAAAGCATATGCGTTTCGAGGTTTCAACTTTTGCATCGCATAGTTAAAACCGGTTTTCAACCTTTCTCTGGTAAAGGTAGCTCTTTGTTGTTGTTGTTTTGTTTTGGCGGGAGGATGACAACTTCAATGGGGGAGAGTTCTAAGTGAACTTGCGCTTAATGACATATCTTAAGGGGAGAAGAGGATGCGGAATTTGAGGTAACAATCTTGTTAGTTAATTGTTTTCCTGTTTAAGAAAAGCATGATTTTATTTCATATCTTTATTGCTTTTGCTTAACAAAATTTCGGTAAAATTGATGTTTATTCCATTATTTGTGTATGGATGTTTGATTGTGATTCAATTGTTTCTGGTTAAGAAAAACTGTTGTTATCTTTCGTTATTGTTTGGTATCAATTGTTTAGGCTTACGAAATTTCGGTGCAAGTGCAGTACTGTAATGTCTATGTTTGTTTCAATTGCTTCCGGTTAAGATGAATGATTATGCAAGTTGATTTATTTGGTTTGTATGAATTGTTTATGGCTTAAAAAAAGTGTTTCGGGAACATTTGTTTAGTCTAAGTGATTTCCGGATAAGAGAAACTAAGTTTTTCGGATCTTAGTTAAACTTATCAAATGTGAAGGTTTCGGTTATTCAAGTCTAACCGAATGCCTTAACAAGAATTACTAGTTAACTAACCTAGTATTTGTCTTGTTTAAAATTGAAAGGTCTAAGTTATTGATGAGAATAATTAGAACCTGATGAGAAAAATAAAGTTAATTCTGATCTTTATTTTGGTCTTATCGAACAAGCGATTGTACTTGTGTGATCAGTTTAGCAAAAGAACTAAGGTGATTAGTCAATTTTTGAGTTGCTAAACTATTAGGGAAAATTGCTTCAGGCAATAGTTTCCTATATAACATGTTAAAACCAAATTACTTGTAGTTTCGGTTTTGATATTGGATATCTAAAATGGTGTGTAAAACCCTCGTGATCAACTCTTATAGGTTTGCAATTTCTCTTTGTGAGATTTGTAAGATCCTTTCGGTTTGTCCTTTATTTTTTCGTTTCTTTGTCATTTTGTGACAAAAATGGGGAGAAATATATGGAGTAAACAAGTGATATTGACTTGTTGTGAGTTGGTATCACTAAGGGAAAGGACATTTGTGCTAAAACGTTTATTCTAAAGAAAAGAGTGAAACCATAGACTAAGGGGGAGTCGCATACCATATGATATGTAGTTATGAGGAACTACATGGAAATAACAAAGACGTGCGGATTGAAGATCTACCTATCTTACCTTTAGGGGGAGTATTAGCTTTGTTATTATAATGTCAGCAGCGGCATTTAAGGATTGAATTTAATGCAGGTTTTGTGCTGTTGAACTTGGAATCAAGCGTATGTGTATAATGAATTTTTGTAATTTGTTTATCCATATGATGTAAGAGTTTTGTCACTAAAATTGACAAAAGGGGAGATTGTTAGAGCATAGCTCGGTTGAACCCACCAAGCGTTGGTATGTCAAGTTTGGTTGTCATATTTTAGTGAATCAAAACCCATTTAAGAGTTGCTTGATTATATACTAGAGTCAACTTCGTATAGGTTAGCTTGAAAGTATTAGGATATGAGACTTACAAGTATTACATGAAGACTTGAAGAATTCGAAGAGGTATGGATATACAACGACAACATCATCCTTCCTCTTGAGGTTAGTAATATTTGAATTGAACTGTTTCATTCCCTAACGTATCTTTCAAGTCGTGCATATTGAAAACATAACTGCGAAGCTGTGTATGATACTCTAGTTAGATATAGTATTAAGGAATACAATACGAGGTTTATTGCTTAATCATTAAACTTTGTATATAAGACATCGACATGATCATATGAATGCTATTGTGATTATGTATGGGTATGAGTGAAGATTTCATCCTAGGATTTTACATTCGTTTAAAGGAAGTAAGTTCATAAACTATTTTTGTAAATCGAAAGGGAAATCGCTAGGCTTATTGGTATTGTTATTCATTGCAAATTTATTTTGAATTACCAATATGTGTGTTTAGTATAACCGTTCATAAACTTGTTTATGTATCTTGGTAAAACTATTCACAAGGCCTGACTTATGTATTGGTATGACTTTTATTAGTGAAACCGATCTTAAGTAATCACTCAAGATGGTATGATCGATACCTTGTAAATAACAACTTTTATGTAGTCATTGGGAAACCGATCCTAGTAAGAGGTGCAACAAATTTACAAGAGGGGAATTGATCCTTGTAAGAGGTGCAACACGTTTTTAGTAGATGTGGGAACCGATCCTATGAACATGTGCAACAAGTTTGTCGTTTGGGGGAACCGATCCTATGAACATATGCAACAAGTTTGTAGTTTTGGGGGAACCGATCCTATGGATGTGTGCAACCGAATACAAGTAGTTACCATAAGTTTTGGGGAACCGATCCTAGTACCTAGTCAACCGAATTTCGGTAACTAGTGTGACTATGCACAGTACTCACATGGAGGTAGAACCGAAACTTGTTTTGGTAGAACCGTGAAACCCATAATTGGTGATTTGATAGGATAATCAATCACATAGTTCTTGAGATTCAGACGAACCAATTCTAAACTTGTTTGGAAGTGTGGCAAATAGTTTCCAAGATTGTAAGTATGAAAAAAGACTTGCAAAGTAAAGATGTTGACATACTTTGAACATGTGCAGTAACTCTTATCATTAATTGTTCAAAGATATTCCTTAATAGCTAAAGGAAAAATCCCAGGATCGAAATAAATTGAGAATCTTTTATTTACGGTTTCTTAGTTTTTATATGCTATTTATTTTCCAGTAAATAAATGCATATCTTTAAAAAATAATAATTAGTAATGTACATTTACTGATTATAGATTTTTCTATTGGATTTCGGTCAATATTTGGACAAAGCATTTCCAGGAATTTTGAAAACCGATTTTGTGCTTATTGCATATCTTTGAGAATATTCGGTTTTGGAAATTCCTCGGTGTCCAAACTTCCTTGTCTATAAATATTGAAGTTTGCATTTCGAGAAAACTAAACCTCAGAGCAAGCAAAACTACCTAGTGTGTTGTTACTGGTGGAGCTGCCTATTCGGAGAGGAAAGTAACCTAATTAGGCGAAATCTCTTACGGCCGCTCAGTTTAAAGACTTCTTTGGGATTGAGAAGCTCTATTAGTACCGTTGGTGGGAAACTAGATAATTGCGGTTTATTATTAGTTTTTGATTGATTTGATTGACTAACAGTTGTTGAACTTTGATTGCACCTATTTTGTTTACGCTTGATAATCTTCTCTTCTGATATAAGATTCACTCAAACTAGATCGAAGTTTCGAAGGGGATCTTTAGACTATTTGTAGTTCTAAAGAAGTCTTGTGATAAACCAACATTAACAGACTCCGTTCTATGTGTGATTGATCAGAAGAGATTCAAGTTGATTATGTGCAGGTGCTAATTGAAGATTAAATAAGATTTGAAGACAATAAGACTTTTTGGGTTCATAATCTTTGGTGTACACAATACTTGTTTCGGCTGGAAAGGGATCCAACTATTATCGGTTTATCTTTGTGATAAATTAGATTGATTAGTTGAGTAGATCGGCATCAATACACTTCTTTGTGATTAATAGTATTGATTGCATAATCTAACAATTACTTCGGCAGTTGTTGAGAGATTGATCTAAGGACCCGACAAAGGAGTTTATTGGTTAAACGGAAGAGCCTTTGTCAAACTCATATCACGTTGGTTGAAAAGAGTTGTTACCGAACAGATTTGTTGTTCCTTTACTGTTTGGAATACGAACCAAAGGAATTATTCCAAGCACGTGACTTATTACAAGTTGGAGGCGTGGGAATACTGAGGGAACTAGGTGAACTATAGGTTTAGTTGCTTGGTCTCAACTATACGAAGTTGGTTTGATTTTGTATAGCGGCTTAATTCTTAGAGTATTCAATTCTGGACTAGGTCCCGGGGTTTTACTGCATTTGCGGTTTCCTCGTTAACAAAATCTTGCTGTGTCTTTTACTTTTCTATTTCCGCAATTATAATTGTTTTATTATAATTAGAAGTAAAATACACAAACGTTAATTCCTATTTTACTTGATAGATAATCCCTAGTGTTTGGTTAAGTCCGAACCTATTATCAAGTAAACATACTTCATTGTTATATTGTCTCGATCTTGTATCCATAGACGATCACACGAAGTGTGAACCGATTAGTTGTATTATCTCGATTCAGTCCATAGACAATCACTTTCGGAAAAGGACTTATAGGTGGATTTTTTTTAGATTGAGGTATATTTGGGTACCCTTGTCTTTTCAGCTTTGATGAAATTATCTAAAAACAATTAGCTAATACAAGTTGGAAAGATATGGCCTGTGGCATGCCTGCCACTACGCCACAGCATAAGCCGCGCAACATTCATGGCCTTGGCCGAGGCCACGGCACAACCCCGCAAGTGATTCATGGACTTGGTAATGTGGCCAAGGCCATGGCACTAAGCCACGCGCCATTATCGGCCATGGGAGCTTTGGCCAAGGCCATGGTACCAAGCCGCGCGTCATTACCGGCCTTGGAAGCTTTGTCCAAGGCCATGGTACCAAGCCGTGCGTCATTACCGGCCTTGGCAGCTTTGGCCATGTCCATGGCACCAAGCCGCGCGTCATTACCAGCTTTGAAAGCTTTGGCCAAGGCCATGGCACCAAGCCGCGCGCCATTATCGGCCTTGGCAGCTTTGGCCAAGTCCATGGCACTACGATGCGCGCTATTTTTGGGCCACTACGCCATTCACTATTTTATCTCCATAAAATAGGACAATAAAAGGCTACGCGATAATTTAGTACTCCATTATCTCATATATGGATTATTGCCTGTAATGTTTCTCTCTATATTAGTTGTGGCATAAAACACGCACGCACTATGCAACCTTTATGACATTGGCATGCCACGCTAAGTTATAGCGCACTAACTAGCCGCCAACACGCCAAGCCATTCTGGTATGCCACAACAAGGAACGATTGTGCCCTAATCCCACGGGTGGCTTTGGCTAAAGTTGTATTCACAACAACTTCAATTTAACATGTTCATAAGACACATGGCATATCTACGACTATGATTTAGCCTAAGTATGATGAGATCTATGATACATCAAAAACACTTAAGAAACATCAAAATACATCACATGGGGGGATTTTTCATGGGGTATTGGTATGGTGGTTTACGACAACATGCGACGTGGCAACACCCCATGTGAAATGTTAAAGTAGCGTGGCAGTTACAACAGTTGGAGCGATAGTGGGCGCAACATAAAGGGATTTCCAGAAATTTCCCTAAATTATCTCGCACTAACCCATCATATCCATCTCTCCATAACTCACCACTCCTACTACTTATGAGATTGGCATTGTGTATCCAAAACTACTATAAATAGGTTCTCAACCTATTCAGAAGATATAACAAGATTTCATACCCAAAAAGCTCTGCATTCTTCCTAGTTTTCAATACCCAACACACACAATTAAATACCATCGTCAATTTATCAAACTTTTCTGCTTTCTTCCCCTAAGATCAACTCATCTTCCTATCCATCGTGACCGAAGCAGGACGGAACGGCTACTATCATGGTTTAGGCTTATCCTGTTCGATTTTGATTTTCGAACCTAAAAGAGAAAGTACCACATTGGTGCATTTGTCTTACTTGGAAGCAATTTTTAGGTACTAACAATTGGCGACCACAGATAGAGATCAACCTTTCGGTTACGAAATCTGATTCTTCATCCAATTGAAAATCAGTTTTTTAACCTTTTGAAAACATGGTAGAGATTAAATCCAGTACAAGGGTTGATCCCAGTTCTAGCAACATCAACAGTACAAATTTTGAAAACCTTTCTCAGAATATCACTTCAGAAAATACCACTACTCTTCCCACCAATGGCGCGGAAGATGATGTCAACACTGAAGGTGTCAAAAACGGAGAAGCACTCCAGAGCGTGGCAGACTTGATGCAGAAACAAGATGATTTAACCAAAACGCAGGCAGAAATGACAACTACTCAGATGGAAGTTCTTACCCGCCTTAGAACTTTAACGGCGCAGTTAACTCCGGAGAAATGCCAGATTCAAGCAGAGTAAGCCCAGATCGTTTATGGATCTGCCACTAGAGTCAACAACTCAAGGGAGAAACCTCGAGAGGACGGTATTCACGCTACTGCACCAGAAAACAACCAACATCCGGATTTCATCACTCGACAAGATTTGAAGTTCCTTCTGCAGAGCCGTGGAAAAGAGGAGTCATCACTATTCCACCACCACCAGCCGTCTTACACGAAGGATGTCCAGAGAGCTCTCATACCGAGAGGATATGTATTACCTACCTTTTCTCTTTATGATGGAACAAGTAATTCCCATGAACACAACTCTAGATTTCTGAAAGCCTTAGAAGTGCATGAATACCACTAGGTGTTGCGGCTCAAATAATTCTCCAAGTCATTCACCGGAAGGGCATACACCTAGTACAACAATCTCGCCCCGAATAGCATATCCAGTTGGTCCGAGATGGTGAGCGTCTTCTATCGAAAATATTTCTTCGTCTCCGAAAAAATTACGTTTTCGGATCTGGGGAGGATGTTCCAGCGCAACAACGAGAACCCCAATGACTATGTCAATAAATACAAAATCCAAACCCTTGATTGCTATGACCAAAACATAACGGAGCATCATCTAGTAGAGTCGTGTATCAATGGCATGATCCCAGTGTACCGCGCCTTACTTACGTTTCCAAACTTTCTCGGAATTGCACGCCAAACGATCAGCCACCACCGCTCCAACATTGCTCGAAAGGATGAGGTAAAAGACGAAATCCATGACACCCGTAGAAATAGGCGCTTACTCAACAAGCAATACTCAATTCAACGCTCCATCGACGTTGTTACCAATGAAGAACCCAAAAGAAAAGCCACGCCTCAGCCTGCTCGAGCAAAGCGTGCCATGTCCGCTCCAGCACCTACCTAGAATTCAACACTACCAACTCAAGGTCCACCCAAAGATGCACAACAATAACCACCAATGAAATCAGATTCAACATTTCCTTATTTCTCCTTTCCTATTATTTTGGGTAAAAACTGATTCTGCTGTTTTTGGTAAATTTGGGTGTGTTGATGAGAAACAAATTCAAACCCTAAACAAATGTACTGCACAGGAGTACTTTTTAGATTCGATAGATCAATCTGTAATACTCTAGCCTAAACCAAGAAATAGCCGTTCCAGATTCAATTCGGTCAAAAAGTGAAGGAGAAGGGTTGATCTTAGGGAGGGAAGCGAAGAAGGTGTTTGAGATCGGAATGTTGAATTATGAAGGTGTGGTTGTTTTATGACTTGTATTGGAATGTGGAACTGGCTTGCAGAACGTAAGCTATAAGTTCTTGGTGTTTTCTGGATACTTGTGTTGATAACACTTGTTTTTTGTTGAAATAGATTGAAAACCTATTTATACAAGTCATCGAGCGCACCCTGATCTCATAGGAAGTGGAGGCAATTAAGTAGTGGAGAAGTGGGGTTGTGCGAAAGGTGGTGATCATCACGTTTCCATTATGAGGGAAGACTGGTCACCCTTTCACCCACTACTCTCTCTATTGTCCGTCATTTCCTGACACTTTCTCGTGATGGATGCGTTGCACGCCGCACTTCGTAAACCACCAGACCAATACCCCAGTGAACATCCCCTAGTTTGTGACACGTTTGATGTCTCGAGTATTTTGTAGAAAAATATGTACAGCAGGCTGCTGAATGAGTCAAGTCATGAGACTCGCTGTTTGAAGTAGCATATAGTGCTTTTAGGTCAAATAATAAAATTATTTGTTGAATCAGTATTCATAAAGCATCGTTTATAATTGATGCAAATGAAGTATCGCTTTTAAACAAACTGCTGAAAATAATCGATGTGCATGAAGCATCATTGTTTTAGAGCTCGTCTAAATTAGTCGCGAGTTTAATGTCTTAAAAGTAGCGTGACCGGCCACCTTTGGGCCATCGTTTGAGAACCATATGGGTGAGCTATCACTTGGTCGATCACTCACTATGGAGGAGGGATGGCCGGTGATCACAGTATTACCCTGTTGGCCTCTTGAAAATAGATCTAAACCATCCGATTAGGCTAGCGAAGTTGGATGGATGGGAAGATTTGCGGCAGTTGTCTACTGCCGTCAATTCAAATTAGGGTTTAGAAGCCGTGTGGTCAACCCTATTTTGGCTGATCGATTGAAAGCGCTGGGCGCTAGTTTGAGCAGGCCGATTGGCCTTATGCAAAGGCGGGTTGCCAGTGAGCACGCTAACATCTTTTTGGCCGCCTGAAATTGAATCTAAGCCACCCGCTTTGGCCGACGAATATGGATGGTTGTGATCGATTTGTGACAGTAACTCGTTGCCACAAACGCAATTTAGGGTTTCCAAAGCAGCGTGTTCACCCTACTTTGGGAATGCGATTCTATACACTCTTGGCTTGCCGTGGGCAAGTCGATCGACCATGGGTGTAGCTGGGTCGCCAGTGAACACGCCAACACTTCTTTGATCGTTAGAAGGGAAATCCAAACCGTCCAACTAGGCTAGCTAAGTTAGGCGGATGTGATGAATTTTGAGTCCGTTATAATCGGTCTTAGCTCGTTTGAGCTCTTTATTAACAGCGCGATCAACCTGGTTCTAGCTAATGGTCAGGGGTATTGCGGATGAACTAAAGGAATTTTAATCGGCTAGGATGTTAGTGGGCCCACCGGTGGGCATTATGGAGGTTTCCTAGTTCTGTTGGGAAGAGGCTAAGCTTGTCGAATTTTGTGGCCAAATCGTGTGGCCGTGATTTCTCCTTAATACTGTCATGGGAAGTCTAGGTTTTCCTTAAGGAATTTAAGCGCGTTGACACGAAAATCTCTTTATCAGAGAGTGGTGCAGCATGTGTGAGTGTTTTCATGCGGATCTCAATACTGACACTTCGGGAGATTCGTGCTACTCCGCTGCGAGTGAACATTAATCGTCATGTCATGCCAATATTGAGAGTTCAACTGGGAACATAGCATAGGAAAATACTAGGCAGGCAATGCATTAGTGAATAATGCTGGTGGAAAATAAAGTTCATAGAATATTTGGGATTGTTGCTATATGCACCATTCTGAATGAATTATATATATATATATATATACAAATATATTGAATTGCTCAATACATCTGTGAGCGAAGAGGTTTATGCACTCATCACTTTCAGATGGCTTTTGTTCCTTTGCAGGATGACAACGTATTATATACAGGGTATTACGATTTTACCCTTTAACTAAAAACCACCATCAACATTAAGTCCCCTGCTTAGTACGTAACAGTGACATTATTGCGGGGTAAGCACTAGATGGTGACAGTCAAAAGATAAAATGATCAAGTTAGGGTGAATAAACATTACCAGGGAAGTGACAGTTGTCTGACAGCCAGATCACGATTGTATCCTTCGGGTATGCTGATTTCAGTCTGGTCACACCAGCGAGCATGCTCTTCCAGTAAGCTTTGCTGGGCTGAAAGCATTCTCCTTTGACGATCTAATGGTCTTCTCCCGGATTTAATTAGGGTTTCAATACGATTTGGTCGGCGTTGAATCCCCGTATATCGGATAAATCTTGTTGTAGCCGTTCAGCATATGCTTCCTCTTAGGGTTTTTACAGCGTATATACATATACAGGTGAAACTAAAACGTTCTTCTTGTTTCGGAATAGAGACTCCCCTGCTGAATCCATATCTTTTCATCATGCCAGACAGGAGTGGTTCCTCTTCAATTCAGCCAGACTCTTCTATCAAACACAGGCGGCTTGTATCCAAAGTATGACTTTGATTATCTCCTGATTTTTTTTTTTGACGTCTAACATCATTTTTCAGAGTGGACAAATCCCTGGGTCCCGTGACGAATCCCCTATCCGGATCCTCCGAGTCAAGAAGATCATACCGGTATGCCTTTCACTGGTGAATAAGCTTTTATTTGTCATGATTGTAGGTGAAAAAAATTTCTTGTTGTTGTAGAGGTACCCTGCTGGAACATGTGTAACGGTGGTTGACGATGATGATATGGCCACTCCTGTTCCTTCGAGCTCGGACACACCTATTGCTGTAGACCTGGAAGACGCTGATTTGGGTATCTCCTTGTACGAGTACCCCAATGCTGGCTTTCCATTTGATATTCACATGAAGTGTTTATCTTTTAGTTATCGAACTATTGGTAAGTTATTAGTAAGGAAGGAGTTTGTGCCTTTATACACAAAAATATGGAGAAGGTATGGCCACATTGCTACCAAGAATGTGGTGCAACATTCTTCGTCTACTCTGGTCACTATGGTGAACTGCCTTCTGCCTATGGTTGCAGAGATGGAAGATACATCCATTAGTGATGTTGCTGAATCAACTGTTGAAAAGTGGGAAAACATGTTATCTACCTGGGAATCCATGGAGTTCAACGTGAGATGGTTGCGGCAGCGCCTCGACATCATCAAAGTTGATCAAGCTAGCATCATCGCCAATGTTGTTCCGGCTACGAAAGCTATCTTGGAGGAGGAGAAGGCTTTGGCCACGGAATCCGAGAAAGTGGAGCAGGCGATCCAAGAATTGAAGAGTAGGACTGAAAGGTATTAGGATAGGCTGAAAATGATGCTTTCAAGGGACTACAACTTGTTGGACGGCCTTTTCTGAGCCGTACTTGTATTTTATTGTTTTGAATAAGTGTTTGATCGTTCTTATTTTGTCTTGGGTTTTGAACACTATTTTGGAAAATGAATTGCATTGGATTTTGGTAAGAAAATGGAGTTTACATTAACATGCTTTAACTAATAAAAACTTTGATAATTCAGATATGAGAGGAATGAAGAGTGCCTTATTGACCGTTTCATGAGATGTCGAGGGATGGAATAATGGTCAGGCATAGTATTCCTTGAGCCATTTTCCATTGATGACCGCTTCCAATTTGCCTCCATCCTTTTTGACAATCTTATAGTACCCACTGCTATATGCTTTGGTGATCACGTAAGGACCTTCCTATTTTGGAGAAAACTTTGGCGCGGACATGTCTTGCTGAATGTGCTAAGTAGTCTTTAATACTAGATCTCCTATTTGAAAAACTCGAGGTTTTACGGCTTTATCATATGCTTTGGAGATCATTTTTCTGTATGCTTGAGCATGCTCTTCCGCTTTAATTCTCCCGGAGTCCAGAATATCTAACTCCACTATTCTGGAACTTGATGCTTCGGCCTCATTCCATTGAACCCCACTTGCTGCTGCAATCCTAGCCGACGGGATTTTAATCTCTGCTGGGAGAATTGCATCTGCGCCATAAACAAGTGAATAGGGAGAAACGCCGGTAGCGCTCCTAGGTGCCATCCGATATGCCCATAGTGCCATAGGCAGTTTTTTGTGCCACGTCCTGGGATTTTCATGCACTGTTTGACTGAGAATTCAAATCAGAGTCTTGTTGGTGCTTTCGGCTTGCCTATTCCCTTGAGGGTAGTAAGGAGTGGAGAAGACCTTCTTAACTCAATATTCTTCAAGCAATTCCTGTACTTGTTTGTTAGCGAAGGGAGTACCGTTATAAGTAATGATGTGCTTAGGAACACCAAACCGGAAAATGATGTATTCCTTAATGAATGCTGCGATTGTTGCTCCAGTGGTTCCTCGAAGAAGAATAGCTTCAACCCATTTGGTAAAGTATTCCGTCGCAGTTATGATGTACTCGTGCTGTTTCGATGATGGCAGATTGATTTTCCCAATAATATCAAGTCCCCAGATGTAGAAAAGCCACGGACTACTTACCGAATGAAGGGGGTACAAGGCGTGTGGATGAGATTCCCGTGAATCTGACATTCATGGCATTTCTGAACAAACACCGTTGCATCATCCTCCATAGTTGGCCAGTAATACTTTTCGTGCACTTGAAGGAATAACTTCTTCTTCCCTTGGTGTTCACCTTCATGTGTTTCTTTCAGCATAGTCGGGATTTTAGACTTTGCCAAACATCATAATAGGTTGCCTCCAAAACTTTTGCGGTATAGGATTCCGTTATAAAACACGAATCTTTTGGCCCTTTGTTTCATCTTGGATGCATCCTTCTTGTTAGCGGGCGGCACACCGTCGCGGAGATAGTTGACATATGGCTCTCACCAGTCCCCAGCATATCCAACATTAATAACTTCCAATTGATGTGGCGGCGCTTGACAATTTGAGCAGGACCCTTGGAGCGCTCGGGCTTGGGTCTCCATATCCGGCCAGTAGTAGCAAAGGCGTTGAATACGTCGGTAAAGGGTCACCACTAACGTTTGTCCATAGACCTCACCATGAATGCGGTTAAATTGCAGTTGTGCTTCTTCGTCTCTGAGACATCTTAACAGAGACCCATCTGGATTCTGATGGTATAATACTCCATAAAGCATGAAGAAGTTTTGCAGGGTTTTGAGACTAACCTTCCCTTGGGAAGCGAACTGTTAAGCTCTTGAATAATTGGAGTTCTCCAATAGTTAGCTTCAGTATATTTGGACTGTGAAATCCATGTTAACGCCACAGTCCGCCTCATCACGATCAAGGTCTCTTCCAAACCTTCGAATTGCAGCTTCGAGGCTAACGTAGCTAAGCAATCGGCGTGTTTGTTGTTATTGCGGCCAATATGGATTATGGTCGCATCAGCAAAGAGTTACCTCTTTGAGTGAGTATACTCCATTCATCTGATTGACCAATAGCTTAGAGTCGCCCTTACTTCTAGGTGTGTGGCTCATGCTCACTTGGCTAGTGATAACCCTATGAGGAAAGCTTCATATTATGCTGAATTTTTGGTGCACTGAAAGCCCAGCTTGAAAGAATGCGAAAAGACTCCACCAGTTGGAGATACTAGAACTACACCCGCTTCTCCAGCATTACTGCTAGGGGTAGCAGAACCGTCGAAATACAATAGCCACGTTTTCTCTTTGACAAAAGAGATTTCTGGAAATTCCCCAGGAAGGTCTTCATGTAGCGCGGTGGTACCTTCCCCTGGGAATGCTGCTAGTAAATCTGCTACTGCTTGGCCTTTAATAGCTCTAGGAAGAGTGCACGTTATGTCGAGCTCTGACATTTGGAGTAGCCATTTGGCCTGCCTGCCTATCAAGGCCGGCTTTGAGAGTAATAATTTGATAGGATCAACTCTAGCTATTAGCACCACTTTGTTCGATAGCAGATAATGTCTGAATTTTTGAATAGCGTGAACTAGGGCTAGACATGCCTTTTCTGCCTTAGGATACCTGAGTTCAGCATCCCTCAAAGTACGACTGAAGTAGTATATAGGGTGTTCAATCCCTTCATCATCTTCTTGAGCAAGGAGGGCCCCAACTGCAGCATCGCTAGAAGTAGTGTAGAGGCATAATGTTCTTCCTTGTATGGGAGATTTCATAACAGCTGGTGATGACAATATTTGTTGTATCTTCTGAAACGCTTCTTGTTGCTCCGTGGTCCAAATGAAGCTTGCTCCCTTTTTCAGCAAGGGGGTGAATGAAGCGACAAGCTGATCCAAACTAGGTATAAAACGCCGAATGTAGTTTACCTTGCCCATGAAGCTCTGGGGTTCTTTCACAGTTTGCGGAGGAGGCATCGTGAGGATAGCTTGAGTCTTGGACGGATCTACCTTTATTCCTTCAGCAGTTACTTGAATCCCAGAAATTTGCCAGAAGAGACCCCAAAAGCACATTTCAAAGGGTTCATCTTCAGTTTGTATTCACGGCATCTTTCAAACACTTACTGCAAAGCGTATGTATGGGCCGCTCGAGTTTTTGATTTGACTAATATGTCATCTGATGTCGTTTTATAGTTGTAGTGGTAAAAAGGTTCGTTTCTCGAA